>DWEJ01003192.1:0-10654 GCA_018245835.1 Mysoria sejanus stolli | reverse complement strand
TTTCGCAATACAAGATTTATGTAACATTGTGTTGTTTGCGGATGACACATCTTTAATATTTAAATTCAAAAGACAAACCAAAGAGAGCACTAATATAAATGAGGCTCTTGAAAAAACCCATAATTGGTTTGGCGTGAACAATCTTGTATTAAACAATAAAAAAACAAAATGCGTCAGGTTCATTTTGCCCAGTGTAAAGAAGCCAAAAATGGATGATACAATCAACAATGAGCACCTCGAATTCTTGGATTTGACAGTTTTATTATTGATTAATATAGATTCCAATTTGCAGTGGAGCGCTCACATATCTTCATAGTTTGTGTAATAAACTTAGTTCTGCAGCGTATGCTGTAAAGAAAATCAGACAACTAACTGATATAGCCATTGCTAGGCTTGTGTACTTTAGTTTCACAGTATAATGTTATATCGCATTTTACTGTGGGGTAACGCTGCAAGCATCGACGCCATTTTTATTCTTCAAAAGAGAGCTATAAGAGCTATATTCTACGTCGTGAGTCCCTAAGAGAATTGTTCCAAACCATTACAATTTTGACTGTATTAAAAAAATAATTGTTAAAATATTAGATGTTCTCGCGGCTTCGGCGGCGTGGAAATCAGTGTGTCACAAAGATTTTCCCGCTAAATATCGAATAAATACCAATTCTAGGATAAAAAGTAGTTTATATGTTGCTCCACAGAGAAAGGAAAAAAATTAAATACCTAGAGAAAAAAGATGAGCAGACGAGCTAGGGGTGAGAGTCGGCATATCCTACTTACGTAACGTGTACTTGATATTTTGGACAATTCAGAGAATATCTTTATAAATTTTAGCCTATGTGTTATTCTGATTTATAAGCTATATTATTGTAAAGTTTCATTAAAATCCATTAAATAGTTTTTACATGAAAGAGTAACAAACATCCATCCATAAACTCACAAACTTTCGCGTTTATAATATTAATAGCATAGGATAGAATAATGTATGCAAGAAAAACTATTTAACTTTAGTCAAGAATAATAGTAGAGGAAATTATAATACGAGAAATAAAGATAAATTGGCCATACCTACCACGCTTTCACTTAAGTAAGGTGTCTCATGCTTTTATGGGGAACTGTATTCGCTTCTACAACAAAATACCAAAGGAGCTTATTAATCTATCTCATAAAAAGTTCAAATTCACTATTAAAACAATTCTTTGTAAAAAAGCATATTACAAGGTAAATGATTACTTAAATGATAAACATGCTTGGTGTCATGTAACTACAGCTCCTCAATAAATTAGCTCATATTTTAAAAACATTTTAAAATTATATGTACTTATTTTAAAATATGCATAAGCTACCTATGGAGTTTCTTTTGCCGCTTCTTCTCCATAGCGATGCATTTTCCGAAGCAGTGGTAGTTTCATTTTGACGAACAAAAAGTGTTCTTAGGAACCAATTTTGAATAAATGGAATTTGAATTAGATCCTAAAATAAGTAAATGAATGAGTTTGGCTACCAAAAGTGTTGATAATTCGAAAGTCGTTTTGAGATGTTAGATTATATGTACCTTCTAGTTATTTGCTTATCTATATTTACGTCTATCTATAGCAAGTAGTTTCAGTTGCTTGTAATACCACAGATCTTCATGAATATTAGTCAAATCGACTTCGAAAATTCCTAGAGCGTTGCGCGAAGGCAGTAGAAACTCAAATAGCAAATTCAATTATAATAACTATAGCGGTTAGAGGAGATCGTTATAATGTATTCTCGACAGTTCTCGATATGTCTGCCTGTCTATAGGTCTTGGCAATTTACTCCACCGACAACGATTAACAATGTGCGAATATATAGCAAGCGCATTGAATTATTATTGAAAATTAAGGCTTGCTATGTTGATCAAACTTTAACGAATATTACCTACACTTGTTCTTGCTAAATGGTCTCTATATCATTATCATCGTTTGTATTATATTAGAAAATTATTTAATGTCAATGTAATATATTATAATGCATGAGAGGGCGTAAAAATGTTGTGCTTTAGATTTTTGTCCTATTTTCCGCGTGTAGATTAGAATCCTGGTGTGTGTAAAATTGTGTGCGTTTTTACGACTAAATACTCGTATCTGTCGATAAAACAGTAAAGGAAAAGATCGTATGACAAGTACGCGTCAGAACACTATGGGCTTAACTTTTCTCATTCTGAAGGCGGACCCGTATCCAAGTACAAAGATAAAAGAGTTGACGATGAGTGAGTAATGAATGCATGAGGGTCATGAACCATGATTGAAGTTACGTTGTGAGATATTTTTGTATCTTAGTGATCATAATTCTCGGGTTTATCAAACGTAAGACCGACGAGCAATTAATCGCTTATCGTTGGCAGCTGACGATAAGACAATGAGCTGCGAGTTGCAAGTTAGTTATATATAAGTTCTATTCTAATTTTAGTTATCGAATGGGAAGTTCGACGAGGAAGCCGCCGCGAGGATTAGCATAGCACGTGATGAGTTTTAATGTATCAATATATGAGTTATTGATCTATCTCCGTGCGTTTGTAGTTTTCATTCGTGGCAAATCTATGTTGGCATAACAGTCAGATTAGGTACCGCCGGTCAGCCGCTTCATGTTTGAACGTTGTTCCTATAATTAAAAGCACTGTTATATAAACTGGTAGTGTAAGTATAAACAACCACATACGTCTATATTTATATATGTGTAATTTTATAAGTCGGTTTATCAAAGACGTAGCGAGTTTGTTCGAACTGGTTACACCAAGCTATGCAAAGCTACTTAAAATAGTCTAACAAAATTTTGACAGATACATTGTTTAGCACAAAAGGATTTTCAATAATTAACATGGTACTTTAATTTTATTCTTTCTTTGACTGTTTCGCTGGTCATTGAAAATGTACGCGCGATTACCGAACGAACGGTCCTGGATAAATATTCCGGGTTGGACATTGTTGCATTTTTCTAACATAGATTTTCTAGTAGTGGCTCAGAGTCTGAATTGTGCCCGGCGTATGGCAATAGGTTCACTATCTATTTCATAGTGGAATGTAAACGTAACAGTGGTAATGTGTAGTACATTCTGTCTACCTCTTCGGGGATTACAGGCGTGATGTTACATTTGTTTGTTCCTCGAAGTTAGCTCATCATGGCCAGCAGTAAGTATAGGACAACCTGATCAGAGCGGTCCATGAAATATTTAAAACTGTGGCAGAGTTCTACCAGTTTATATATGCGGCGCGTTCCCCTCAAACTCGTCGGGAATATTTAACAAAAGTCAACACAAAGTTAACGTTCCTCAAAGACACTTGGGCTCATTGTCGTCCGCTTGTACATCTAGTCACGTTCGGGCGACGAATTAACTTAGACTCGCTACTAAGTAGCAAGTTAAAAAAACGCATTAAACAGTCTGTTTTGGTCTAGACTCTGAAATGGGACGTGGTGAGTGAGTAACTGTTCCGTAAGGTGCTACGAACTTACTCTTCCAAGGGAGAGTGAATCGGCTTTTCTTACGCATAAATGCTCTATATTAGGACGCATCTGGGCGCACCATCAGACCAAGTCGCGGTATATCGCTAGCATATCATATAGTTATAAAAATCTTGACTGCCTCGTTAGTCGTGTTGGTTGCAAGTGCAGCTGCCGATCGGGAGGTCCCGGGTTCGATTCCCGGATCGAACACTACAAAAAAAATTTTTCTGATTTAGAAATTTTCTAGAAAATTTTCTAGAAAATCTAAATTAAAATTCTAGTAGTGGTTCGGAGTCTGGATTATGTGCCCGATCCATAGCGATCGGCTCACCTATTCCATAATGGGACATAATCATCTCTGCTAAGTTATAAATAAACTGCATAAAAACACTAAAGTTACAACAAAAATATATTTTTCATTTGAACAAAACGCCTCTACCTCTAATTAAACGTGAAACTTCATCATCATACTTCCGAACATAGAGACGTTACGAAAAACTTCAACGCTGATTGAGTGCGCTCTCGAAACGTTTGACACGCAGACCGGTAACGAGTAGCGTGTTCACCATCGAAGGAGCTGGTATCGCATCGATCGTAATTAGCCGGTACTGAACGTGTATGCGAAGAAGGCGTGCGCCCGAGTTAATGTGGATAATGCAAGCTTTTACATATGGTGCGGCCAGCTGTCAATTGGTACTGGAATTGAGATATATCACACTGCTCAATGATAAATGTATGCGAATTAAACTGACCAGTACTAATACCGCCATGTCGGTCACTCGTGCTGTTGCGGATTGGTTTCCATAGAGAATCGTTAGGGTGGAAGCAATAAAAAAGTCTCAAATAGTAGTCCAATTCGATTCTGCAGTAACAAGTCGAAAACACCCAACAAAAATTTTAGTTTAATGAAGATTTGGAAGGAACTCGAAGGTCTTGAAAGGTAAAGATTCCGTCACACTCGTCTAACAGAAAAGCGGAACGAGATGTTATTACACGAGCCACGGCGCGGCGCCACTCAATTTGTACATTAAAGAGGTCAGTCGCCGCGGTAATGACAGCAGGCATTGGGAGCAAGGGATTTTTACCCTTATTAGTCGGGAATGGCCGAATAGATGAACAACAACGTCGTCACCTTTTAGTCTTGTCCGCATTTCTTATAATCTTGGTATTGTCTCAATAAATCAATCCGCACTGAAACTGCAAGTAGAGTATATTCAAAACATCCCCAGGAAGATCACGGCGCTTAGTAATGTATCATAAAAAGAAAACGTTCATACGTTTTCTTCTTGAGCATAAATGTATTGCTTTTATTGATTCATCTGTTACAGTTTCTTCTAGAAGTTATTGTTAGATACATTCTCGGACAATTTGCCATTGTCAGCAGAGATCGCAAAGTTCTCTGTACTTTTTCCGCTCAGGATAGCTTAGCCTAATGAATATACAACTACATACGTCATTATACCCTGTTAGTCAAATAGTTCTGGTTAACACCTTGATTTAATTTCTTAGTTCAGACAGACACTAATTTAATTTTAGTCGCCAACAAGACAGCTTGACCTACGCCATTGTCCACTGATGACCACTGACCCAATATAATTGGATTTTGAAATGGAACAGCTCGCGAAACTATTCGGACAGTCGAATCAATTCAATTATAGAAATTGCGAAATGGAAATTGATTTAATATTAGTGTTATAATTGGATTGACCCTTCGGTATAATTAGTTGGATAAATTATTTGAAGTTTCTACAGTATGTATATGGAAGATATGAATCGAAAGATACATAATTGAAACTACTATTGGACATAAACGAATAGGAATAAATAATAAACGAATAAACGAATTAGGTTGTAAAAATCTGTAATGTTTATATAATTGTGTGTATATGATAAATAAATAAATAAATAAAAGGAAAACCCGAAATGATATTTAGATTTCCTATCAATGTTACCGTTATCGGAAACGTACATATTATAAAATCAATAACATCACAATTTGATATTACATATTACATATTATTCGACATTACATGAAGATCCTGACGAGAACGCGCTACGAAACAAACGGTATGGAGAAAAGGCGAAATACATAATAAATTAAATAACTTGCAATTCAACGTCGAACTGCAAGCGAAGCGCTGCTTGCGAAGTCTATTTTATCTGTGACGACATAACGCCCACTCTCTGTCGGGCTGCCAATACCGCGGGGAGCATAACTTAATGCCTCACGATTCACGCGACGCGCAATGCAAAACGAGAAGCCAATGAATTAAACGTTTAACGTTCATTTTAAACGACCACCGTACGTAACTTCTGTAAATCGAAACGTACAAGCATTAAACGACGACGAGAAAACAATAAATCAAATAGAATTACCCTCGAGCCCTAGATTGATATGAATAAGCGCACGGCCAGTATACATTATCTGCCTTTAATATGAAAAATGATAGACAATAGACAGATTCCGATATCGTTCCACCGTAAATATATACATTCGAGAGTGAAAAGCGGGACCTGTAGTTTGTTTAGTGGAACATTAAACGTGCCCAGCCATCTGTTGCAATCAATGAAATGGAGGTCGAGTCTTAAATCGGACCTATATCGGTTACCGAGTGGGTTGGCGCCAAAATGTACATACGTTAAAACACGTCCGCCATGTTGTTGGAATTATTGAAAAATGTGCACGCGCTTCGGCGTCGCTAACAAGCTGCGCACGCTCTCAGCGGCCTGCCATTTTTGAATTATGACAGGCACGTGGTGATTTATCGAAATAATTTCGCATTCTGCTACATTGAACGATGACAGTTATTTCTTTTCCTCAATTGTAATATCTTTAATATGGTCAGTGAATAAGATAAATGAATTCCCGAGTGTGTATAACCGCTAATATTGTGTAGTAATAATATAGTAATTACTTGTATGCATGGGACACTGAAATAAGCGCTCCTCGCTTAGATTGATATTATAACGAAATTAACAAGGCGTCGACAGCATAATAACACCCCCGGTTAAATATTTAACTGAAAGGTTAAACATGTTCATTATGTTAACAATCCACGACTGTCGACATTAACAGTGTAACTGAGGGGTTTATTAAATTTAATTAGACAATTAAAACGCGTTGTTGATCAAATAAACGCGTTAGTCTGATAGCAACAGAAGCTGTAATTATATTCAAGATCTGTTGGCTCATTCAACGGTTCTTATTACAAATGTAAGAAGTTTTTTTATTACTTGATGTCAAGAAATTTTTTAACAGCTCCCGATCAGTGAATTCGACGCTAAAATCTGTAAAAATATTATACCGATTTGTACTACAATTGTAAAGATTTACTCTTATTCCTATTATTATTATTATTAAATGTCCCTTGGTTCGAGACTTTTTTAAAGAGATTTATCAAAATCAACATTCACAGGTTCATAACTTATATAGAGTTATTGTTATCAGAAAACTTGTCTCTGGTATACTCTAACAATTTTAATAACGTTCTTCGTCTCTTAAGAGTATTTCCGTTTTTGGAGGTTCTTCTTTCATTCCACTCTTGTAAGCTGCGACAAAAAAAATTGATCATTACGGTAGTTCGCTTATGTCAT
Source organism: Mysoria sejanus stolli (assembly GCA_018245835.1). Lineage (NCBI taxonomy): Eukaryota > Metazoa > Arthropoda > Insecta > Lepidoptera > Hesperiidae > Mysarbia > Mysarbia sejanus. The sequence continues at coordinate 3,595 of DWEJ01003192.1, read as the reverse complement.
TTCCATGCACTTTGAAGGTTGCGTTTGGCATTAACGCTTACAGAAAAATATTTGGTCCAAGCCCACACAGATATTCTCGCCATTTTTTCCGTCACCGTTATAGCAAGTGTGCATGCTAGAATTTGAATCTCAGACTCTGGGGATGAGGAGTAGAATTGTAAATAACTAGGTAATCACTTTCGAGAAGTTATTAAACAAAAGTATTACATGTATCCAGCAACCTTTCGCAGCATATAAGCAATCTCAATACAAAATTTCAACGAAGAACGATTTCGCCATTTCCGAGGTATAAACAGCCAGACGGACTTGTTTTCGTATTTGTTACGCTAATGTGGGTGAATTTTAGGGTCTCGTTTTCGAAATTTGTCACAATACATACGTACGTACAGAACAAATCGACGAGAAAATCATGAAGGAAATATTACCTGTTCGTATCTGATTTATATAATTATCGTAATGAATGCAGTTGACCGCGGCGACAGAACGACGTATTTCAAAACGGATACATTCCAGGCTCCGCTAGATAAGATTGCGGTTCACGTCCAGATTACATAAATCCCGACTTTGAACCGGGACTCCCACGTACTTGCCTAACCTGTTCGGTGTAATTTAACCTGGATTAGCGGCCTATCTCGCCTGTCATAGACCGTGGAGACAGGTTCCAACGTAAACCTGCTAAATTGTAATCGGTCGGTATGCAAGAACTTTCGAGAAGGATTTTCTAAATGCCTATTGAAAATACGGGTTCTGTTGTATATTGTAAATGTTCTGAACAAACTCCACGCGGTTTTGCACAGTAAGGCATGCATTACCGGTTACTTGGATAAGGATTAATTTTCAAAAGTTTAGGGCTCGCGAGCCTAACATAAGATGTTTGTGATCTGCCTACCACAAGAACAATATAACTGGCTGATGTTCTTGTTAAGCACAAAAGGCTTTATCACACATTTTACAGTATTTGTAAAAATAATCTTTCATAACTTTTTATCAATTTCCAAATTATCAACATTTTTTACAAACATCTCATCCAAAACAACAATAATAATATAACAAATTACCATTTAAAAGTTTTCCGAAATAAAAATCAATAAAGTGAAACAAATGTGAGTTGACGTTCATGTTGCCGCAATGAACTGATGTAGCCGATTAATCGATTCGCTTGTTTTGGAATTAACTACGCTTAGATGTTGTCGTGATAAACAGACGTACACAACAACAGTTAATCTCGAGACATGAACAAATGTACTTGACAACGAAGACGCATATTAGAAACTCAGACACAACGCGGGCCCGTCGGGACCACCCGAACTATTTCAGCCGGTCCTCTAAACAATATTTCATCGTAATAACGCCAAGTAAATACGAGCACTTTACGGACGCTTTAGGCGGACACAGGCTAGAGTTTCTAGTTTGAACTTAATATCATTAATAACCAGTATGTCAACTCGAAACCGGCCGATAACATTTGTTAACATCAAACGATATTGCGAGCCCGCGATACCAATGCCTTATACACTGTAATGTTATTACGCCGAACGGGAATCGCAAACAATATCAAACAACGATATATCACGATTTAATATTTAATTTGACAACTAACAAATGATCTATTTAAAGAACTAATGAGTGCCATTAAAATTATCGCAGATCGGCGACGCGGTATAATTGTTTCATACTATTTGTCAAATAAACGACCGGCTATAATAATATCGCAGGAACCTACATAATGTAATGTGCAAAATAAATTATATGTGTATTATTTTGTACAGTAAATTAAACTTTTGCAGCTGTCACTTGTATGTTATATGATACGTATTGAAAAAAATCATGTCAACGAGTCCTTCAGCGTAGCATTTTCTTTAGTGCGATTGAAATATCTACTCACTAATATCAAACATACGCGTAACATAACGCCTCTAATCCCCGAATAGGTGGGCAGAATAGAGTAAATACATGTCCACGTTTCACCTGTTACGTTTACGTCCCACTATGGAATAGGGAGTGAGTCTAGTGCCATGCACCAAGCAATATTTTGAATGCATAAACAGTGATATAATTAAAATAGATTTAAACGTAATGCTTTTCAATTCATGTTTTCTGTACGACACACGACGTTCCTTTGTCCTGCCAGCGGCATCAAAGGAGGACGCCATTCGCGCAGTCGAGTGTCGCTTACGCATCATGAAATTGCATCGAAGGCCGTGTTAGCAAAGATCGAGATCCTAACAACGCTCCGGCTGTGGCGATTGTCTGATAACTTTTGACCCAGCGCGCCATCTAGCGACCGCCTAGACAATCTAAGTAGGTAAAATGTTTATAATGAATTGTGGGTATGTATATTGACATTATTATATCGTCAAACCAGTGCAGTCTTGGTGTAGTCAGAGAGTATTATGTTCTAAATGTTCTTCCATCTATCCTTGATGTGCTTCTTATACATTCATAATTTTATTCATACATTTACGTCGTTTTTGAAGACATTTTAATTGTAGCTATAATACATATTTATAACTAAAGTATAGTGGTTTGTGGTGAAACGACGTGTTTCCTACATTACATACTAATTAAGAATGCAATTTTTATTCATTTTATAACATATAATCATGAATTCAAGAGAGCCAAGAGAACATTCTGTAATTATTCAAATTCTCTATATTCTACCTGCATACCTGTTTGACTGCTGCATGCATCGAGTGGTTGCAAGCGTAACAGCAGATGAAAATGTCTCGAATTCTAATCCGCGATTGAGTACTGTTGATTTTTTCTAACATGAAATTTATTGTAGTGTGTATAGTAGTGTATGACAACAGACTCATCGACTATTCTTTGATGTGACATAAACGTAACTTTAAACGTAATAACGTAGGTACTACACTTCTCTGTTACCATGTTCGCCGATTAGAGGCATAATATTACGTTTGCTATTTTCCATTTCTTTCTTTTTCAGATTATACAGTACTCGTATCTGAAACATGTAATAAAATTGACAATTAAATCTTTTCAATATGTACATAATTTTAACGAGGAAGTTAAATAACTTCAGCCGAACCGGCCAACTTGACCGCTGAACCCTGTGCCCCCAATCCACAACTGATGCCATGGACATAAAGACCATAATCCCTTAGCAAGCCACAAATCGATTATTCACAGGGATTGCTTTATTATGACCGCCAAGCGTCTTTTGTTCTTGAGGATAGTCCTGAAGTGCATTGTTATGTATTATATTGTAGATTTATACTGAAATTAATTTACGTCAAGGCTACCGAATTGGGAGAAAGTCCATGAGAGTCCAGGAGGAAGTCCATGACATAAAATTATTTCTCATTATGAACTCTACCTATTTGGAACCCTTATTATGTCCTCCTTGGGTCCGACATTACCGAGCTAAATTTAAAATATTTAAGAGTTTAACCGTCTTATCTCTATTCATTTATAAAACCACCTATGATTAAACTTACTGACAAAATCAAGCTTTTGATGAAACAATATTATTTTTCATAACTTCAGAAATATAAACGTAAAACGTAACTTCACGCCTGTAATCCCCAGAGGTAGGCAGAAGAATGCAGAACATTCCCACATTTCACCGGTGACG
>DWEJ01003191.1:0-10655 GCA_018245835.1 Mysoria sejanus stolli | reverse complement strand
TCTATCCTTACAGACCTGCCGTGCCTCCTCTACATTCATAACTGTTTTCAAACATGCACGCCGGTTTCGGAGTCTTCTGACTCCCACATCAGCCAGTATTTGACACACATATAAAAGTACAAATATATGTAGATTTATTAGATATCTACACATACATAAGATACAAGAGTTAATCACAGATATGTATATTTTGCACGGGTGGGCATCAAACAAATGATTCCTAGTTTGACGGCCATATTCACTGATCAAGTACTAACGTAATATAATGCCTTAATCCCCGAACATGTAGCCCAAAGAGTGTAGTATATTCACACTTTTACAGTAACGTTTACAAGAAAAGTAGTACTACACTAAAACCAGGGTTATAACGGTAAAAGTAGGTCATTTTACATAATAGGTACACAAGGTGTTAATAATCCAAAGATTATTACAGAAGATTGCCGAAACAGAGTGAAGGTAATATTACTTCATATCGGAAGAGTCCTTCAGAGTAGGGGTTGTAGTCGTTTATGATATAATTATACAGGGCGGTGGGGGCTTTGCTCGATGGAAGGCTGTTTACAAAGTTATGTTTACTGAATATCGTACTCGTGTGATAAAGGTCTTAAGAGAATACAGATCGGTACGGAAATAAAAAATGGCATATATGTAGTATACAAAATGCTTCAGTTAAGACGTATGTTAAAAGAAGTAATATTGTAAAAAAATATGTGTACATTCATACCTATTTTGAATAGAAAGATGTCAAATCTGTATCAGTATTTGTTCGAAGTATGTATATTTTAAATTTTAGAAATGCAGAATATTGATAGTACATTTTTTTTTAGGTTTTTGAATTAAATTATAGATATATTTTTTTTCGTATTTACAAAACGAACGTTCATGAACAGAATCACTTCAGAGAAATTTAAGCGTATAAAAATATTTTTTTTAATACAATTTTGTGTGTGTCATTACTTTGCAGAGCGAGCATAAAAATATTTGCCGCTATTGAATATAAAAAATGACGTCAAATTTTACATAATACACTCGTGGAGAGAAATCGTTATTAAATTATGGGACTTATAGCTTTACGAGTTTCGCTTGCGTTCGTTCAAACAATGCATCATTTTTAATAGTCGACAAAGCTATTAGCGCTACGACGACCACTACGGCGTAGTATGCGCCCGTAGCAGTGCGGTATATAGGCGGGCTTTGGATTCTAATGGTAGCTATATGTGGATACTAGGTGTACTCGCGGCTTCGCCCCCGTGGAAATCAGTGGTAATGTTAACTTTTTTAATTATTTTAAAATTGTAATATCTTCTAAGATGTTCATTAAAATTATGTGATGTCAGAGACAATTTTGTTCACAATTAAATACTCTTAATCAAAAACACATTTATTTGGTTATAAATTAATATTATTACGTTGATACAACTCTTAACAAATAATGCATTAATTTCGACCAAATTTGATTACCATCAAAACGGTTCTAGTTAGTTAATCTTAAAAGATAGCCATATACTGTCGCGGACATTTTTTTGGATCATTTCAAGAGGAATAATTCTTTCATGCATATATTTTTGGTATCTTGAAACGTTTTCGCAGCGAACGCAATGGAAGCTCTTAAAGATGAATAATTTTCCCCGTTTTTTTCACATTTTCCATTATTTCTTCGCTCCTAATGCAGTTGCATCGTGATGTTATATAGCCTAAAGCCTTCCTCGATGGTCTATTCAACACAAAAATATTTTTTTAATTCGAACCAGTAGTTCCGTAGTGAGATTAGCGCGTTCAAACAAACAAACAAACTTTTCAGCTTTATAATATTAGTATAGATTATGTTTATTTTTACAAGAGTTTGTTTGAAATACAAGCATAATTAATTTTACTATCATCGTTGCTATCATGGTTTTACTTTTTTTAATCGAGAAAGGTAAAACAAAGTTAAACAATAAATCAAACAAACGCCATTAAGGTTCTCTCCTAATTCACTATATACATTTTACTTTCGCTTTATCCAGCAACGCAAGCCTTAAAACTTACGAAAATTATTGTCAAAGCTGTACTTGTACGATTCTAAGGTAACATTATTTTACTGTTTTCTGTTATTATTTAAATACTGTATTGTTACTCGTAATATTGTAGTTTATCTCATTATGCCATTAACAATTTGAATTGTAAAAGAAAACCATCGAACATTACATATCTCATCATACATATTATGAGATGTAATGCATTAGAAATAAACAATATATCAATCAAAGATCACGATACGAGGTCGAAAGGCAAATGAAGGGTGGTGGTGTTGATACACGCGACCCACGCGACATTTTTCCCAATGAACATAACCCAATTTCGGTGAACTCACGTATCAACTTTGTTGCTAATCGTTCCTAAAAAAATACAGTTAATCGGTAGGTTCGAGTCGAAATCCACACGTGATCCGATCACGCCAACATTACGTAAGAAACGCAGGGGCGAGTCTACCGTGCAGTCGCCATAACAACGTACCTCAAACAGCCCCGCCACGGACGGGTGCTTCGTTATAAACAACACTATAATATAAACACGGACATTCAACATCACGCCCGCGAACACCGCCGATAGTACGACGAACGTAATAATACGCAACGGCTATCGTACAACGCGAACTACGCGCGTATTACGTTGTGTACTGATAACGTAACGCGATAGTAATAGCACAACGAGCGAAATTGAAGGGATTTTTTGAATAAACCGACGACGGATTTCCATGTTATTAGATATTTGAAAATCTCGGATAATGAGCATATTAGATAGGTACTACATTCCATTCGAATTAAGAATACTTTTATGTTCCTACCAAAATGTGGATTTTATGAAATGTTTGTTTAGCCTATATTTCGAGTTAATATTGAAGGAGTTTGAATAATAAATGCTAATCGAATAATAATTATATTATGAAGCATGATAGCACACTTAAGTACGTTACGACATCAATGCTATTACTAAGTATCACTAAATCATATAACAACTTTTATCATTCTATAACCACAGGCTCTAAACTAAATATTTCCTAAGGTGGGACGTGGATTTGGTAAAATTAATAAGCAAATAATTTTGACAAGATCATTCGTTACACATAAATATTAATGGTATGTTTTGTTTGAATAGAAATATGTACAATTTAAAGCCAAAAATGAAGCCAAATCCACGTCGGGAGCATGCAAGGTTTGTGCGGGCGAGCTTACCGTCGGCATCAGCTGATCAGTACTCCGGACTCTCGTCACCTTGTTTTTGTATATCAGCTTCTTGAGCGCCCGCTCCACTGGCTGGTTCCATCTCATGAACATAACGTACGCGCCGTACAACGAGAAAAGCACGAGCGCCTCCTGCCAGTATATCACGTTATCACGGAAGCAGTATATCAGCACCATGAGGCTGATCGAGTAGAAGGTACAGTCACGGAACAGCGGCCACCAGGTGAGCGACAGTGTGGTGCGGGAGAATAGCGCGCACGCACCGATCACGAACAGGATGTTGAACACAGCGGAGCCCACGATCGTCCCAATGCCCACGTCGTCGAACGACACGAACACTCCGATGATGGAGGTGAACAGTTCCGGCGCGGAGCCGCCCGCCGCCATGAACGTGGCGCCGGCCACGTCGTCGCGGATAGCCAGCCGCTCTATGATCACGTCCAGTGATGGCACGAAGAACTCGTCGCAGACTATCGCGAGCGCGACGAACATGTAGCCCATGCCGATCACGTGGAGCAGCACGGCCCCGGAGCGGCGCTGCTCCTCGGTGAACAGGTCTGTGGGAAACAGGGGTGCCTTCTCCTCGAGGGTGAGGGTGGGCTCGGGCGAGGCGAGGTCGGTGGAGTTGGGGTCGCTGGCCCGCGCCGCCGCCAGCAGCGCCAGCAGCAGCGCGCCACCCATCCCGCGCTCCCGGGGGCTGAGAGCACACTGCCGACCGGCACACGACGCGTGCCGATCACTATCGAAATGGAACCAGCTCCGGAATTCGATCGCGCTACTTGATATCGTTCATTCGAGTCACTCGCTCCGCTATCGATTCGAACGTACGTTCATTTTTGTTTCAATGTAATTAAAATGTATCTTTTTTTATTGTTTTGCGCGTAATAGTTTCAAATGTAAATAAACGGCAAAAACAGGTCCACAAAACATTCATTATAGAAACTTTGTAAAATACCTTTAAACACATGAAATTTACTAAATATTGACTGAAACTGCACAAAAGAATCACTTTAACACAATCATTAGGCCTCAACGACCACATTATGTAAGACCCATTAGTTTAAGAGTCCTTAGTTTTTTTGAAATACGCTATAAAGAATGTGTATCATGGGTTTTTTATTCGATTCTCGCCAACTCGGTAACATCGATGAGGAGGGGCGCGTCTACGCGGCCCCCCTCGCGGTCCGCTCGATAGCACCGCACTGCGCCGCGCCGTCGCTGCCCGCACCGCCACAGATTACATCATCTACCAGTTGTAGCATTACATACCAAGCATCGTTACGCCTAAAAAACAACTTCACACCTGTAATCCCCGAAGAGGTAAGTAGATGAATACAGAACACTCCCACGCCAGAATACGTTACGCTTATATTTGCCTAAAGGGGTTGGCCTAAAAGTGTAGTACTCCCATGTAATGTTAAACGTTCATTAGATTAGGCGCTGAGTGTATTGCCATACACCACATCCAAATATAGACTCAGAGCTATGGGCACTTTCAAAAACTAAATAGAATACGACCCGAATAAACATAATATTTATTGACTGTCTCGTTGGTTTAGTGGTTGCGAGCACAACTGTCGAGCACGAGATCCTCCATTCATTTGCACAATTTATTATATAATTGTGTTTATAAATATACTGATATTACAAGCGTATTATGTGTTTGCAATTTAAATAATATTTACCTGTTGTACAACAGTATAATGATATCTTTATTAAAATAACCTTGTCTCGACACTTTTTTACCTAATAGCTTTTAATTACTCCTAATTTAAACTTCCCACGTATGACACTATTATTAAATGCTATGCGTAACATCCACGAATATTCACAATAATTAATTTAAAAGAGTATTGTTTAAAAACCATTACTAATTGCTGAATAGTAATATAAAGAATAGGTTAAATATAATTACTTACTTTAACTTCTGTGTCTTACATTTGTTTTGACATCTCTTGCATCGCCGTTGAATAGACTTGTCTTACTCGTAACTATTACACCCAAGAATTATTGTTTTCAACTTACATGTCGTTCTAAATGAACGTAGGAATATGTGTCCAAGGTCATATCAAATGATTTCGTTTTGTTCATAATATAAAATTATTATGACAAATCGAGGTCAGATTTGAAAAGCGTTCTTCAAGGAGTATTCTTCAGCTTCGGGCTATGTTTAAATTTTAAATGTATGTGTCCATGTGAGAAATATGCAAGAAATACGATGCTCGATGGTATATTCTATATAAAAAAAAATTCAGACATTTAAATGTGCAAATTTGTACATTTAATTACAATCTTGTTCGAACTGTATACAGACTGCATTTGTTCTCCTCACTTTGTATAGTAAATTGTACAGTTTCGCAAAATGTTATAAATTATGTCTATAGTATATTTACCGATATTTAAATATACTATACAACGTAACGATTTACGTCAGATCACTTACGGTGTAGGTAGAGCACACTGAATGTGAAATGTTTCTATCCTTACAGATTTAATGTGACCTTATCTATAAGATATTATTTCACAAAATGTACTCCCGCGTTTCACCGGTTACGTTTACGTCCCACTATGGAATAGGTGCTGAGCGTATTGCCATGCAACGGGGAAAAGTTGTGAAACGTGGGAGTGTTCTGCATTCCTCTGCCTACCTCCTCGGGGATTACAAGCGTGAAGTTACTTTTTTATAATGTAGTGAATCATCGTCATTATCTTTCTATATGATATTTAGGACGATGTTTGCCTAACTTGTACAAAATTCCCCATAGTAGCACGGCGCTTCGATTTGTGGCCTGTGTATGGGAATAGGGTGTCTCTCTTTTCCATGGGACATCATAAAAAAAAGTCTAAAACGTGGGCGTGATACACTTCTCTGCTTACCTCTTTGAAGATAGCAGGCGTGGTGAAGGCGATATCTTATATAAAATTTCATCGTAATAAAAATATCATTTTTAAAAAAATGTCACCGAAAATTATTCATGCTCCTGAAAAAACGTCTCTTTTAACCGCCGCGCCGTCGAAAAGACCCACATATTTCATGAAACTGGAACATTTTAAAGCTGCGCCATTCGTGCTGCAATCTTGCAAATGTTCGCATTCTCTATCTCCTACATAAAATCCATTAATTACAAGGACGCTGCTCGGGCACTGGCATTCTTGGAGATATCTTTGAGGCGATATATACATGATGAATACGTATTTATTTAAAACTGAGTTCACTATTAATTAATAACGCCTTTTTATATAGTTATTTTGTACAAAAACTCCGAGTCCCAAATATTTTTATCCTGAAATACTGCGCCTCCAAACTTGTGTAAGAAAGAATAATATTTAAAAGTAATCGACTTTCAATATTGTTATGACTATTATTATAGTCATGTCCAATGCTTTATTTTTTTCGAATCATGCGTGAGTAAGTGTCTACCATATAAAGGGAGTTATAGACGTAAAAGAAACACGTGGGGTACATATTTTTGGTACTCTATACTCTCTGCTTACACCAAGTCTTATCAAAGGCTCAGTTAAAACATGTTAGACCTTGGTACCTACATATAAATAAATATCGGATTCTTCTTGAATAGAATATTTCACAAATTGCCGAATAAAAATAAATAATGTTGATAATACATAACATGTTATGATGAGTTCTAGAAATGTTTAAAGACAAAAGAAAAGTGGCGTGAAAGACGGACATATGTAAACTGCGAAAATGGCTCAAGTCTCTATAATGTAATCATGAGTAGGTTAGTATTATTATATTTTGTTATGACTGCTATATAATATTATGAATAATGTTATTGTTACATTATTATTAAGTGGTAAGTGGTTGCAAGCGTGTCTGCTAATCGAGAGTTACTGCGTTCGAATCTCAGGTCGGGTAAAATTGGATTTCCTATCTTAAAATTTCTAGTCTTACAGTCAGTGATTAGCAGTGTCTCGGAGTCGGGTTTGTTCCCGGTGTATGGCAATAAACTCACCTCCTATTCCATAATAAGACGTAACCGTATTTGGTCATACTTGGGAGTTTGCTACACTAGTCTGCCTGCCTTATCGGGAATTACAGGCGTGATGTTACGTTAAATTATAATAAAATTACAATCATTGCTTTATTATAGCTTTATGAACATTATAATTATACAAAATTTTCCCGGCATATTAATTTGGTCTTCCAAACTTTTTCATTGGAAGGTATTTATTGCCACTTAAATGCATTATTGCCACATGCAAATAAAAACAATATTTAGTGTCTTTTTACATTGCAATAATTATGATGTAATTATAATAAGATGTTAAAAATTCTGCAAGTATATCGTTTATTAAAATATTTGTAAAAATAAGTACATGTGAAAATATGTGATAATTCAATTTGGAATGATGAAATCAGAATCAGAGACAAACAGTTCGTGTTAAGTCACGCAAATGTCAAGTCGCTGACCGAGTTTTGAGCTGCGATATCACACGTAGGGCTTCTTTTAATAGGATACATCAATGAATTAAGGATTTTTGTGTTAATTACATTAACAATATAATTAATTGGTCGTCACCATGTGGCTCGACCAGGCGGACGGTTTTGCGGAGATATTCAAGGGGTACTTACCCTATTATTTGCTGGTGGTTTTTCCTATTTTCATTATTATCTCTCCCGTTAACCCTGTTGCCGCTTCTCATGAGTTTTCAGTATACAGAATGCAGCAATACGACCTTCACACTGTTCCTCACGGTAAGTTTAAAAAAAGATTCTCGCTCTCATTTATGATCTGGTAAAAAATCAATTATTCGTTTTTGAGGTTATGGTCACGGTTCATTAGAATATTTATTTAGTTGTTCGCTAAAAAGTTGTATATTTTCTCGAGAATAGCCCAAACTGGAGTGGCTATGAAGTTCAGCAGGCAGTAGTTTTATTGATTCTCCATTTTTTTTTCCAATTAACTTGTTCTGTTGACCTTGTTGGCCTCTACAGCTTCACTTAGCTTTGTGGTGAACCTAAGTGGCTCAGTCAGAAAATAGGGATAGGAGTGAGGCTCAGCACGGGCTGACACCTCCGGCTCCACCCTACGAGAGTTTTTATAATAGCTATGCGAACAATCCCCAGGCACCTCCTGCGAGACTCAAACCTCGCCACGGACAGACACAGTGTGTATTTAGTGGTAGTGCCTGATATTGATTCTCCAATAATCACACAAACCTTTTATATGTACCTATATGCTGGTAATATTTATTTTTTAATGAAATGATCTTTAAATTAATATTTATAATTTTTGGCCTTGTTACTGCATTCTTGTAATCCACAGTTTTCTCTGTAACTGTATTTTGCTCTTTGCAATACTTGTTTAGTTACATTTTTTATGTGTTGCCAGTATTGGTACATTTTCTAAAATGAAATTAGCCATTATCTTAATAATATATAGACTATTTGAAATTTAACGCTACTTTCTAATAAGATATGAATTAGAACTGTATTTAAATATAATATGATATTGCCCTTTATTATATGCATTTCTCATAATTAAATCTATTTCAATGTTTATTGATTATACATATGGTATGTTGATCATTATAGAACTCGCCGTTCTTGTATATTATCTTCTTTCCAATTGAATCACTCACTTTTGTACCACTTTTTAAATCCCACAACCAATGTTTCGGGATTCAGGATCTAATCACCGGAGGTTGGGCTATTTGATTGATCGATGTACTGAACTCTTTTTTAATAAACTTTTAGCCGCACAGTTATTAACACCATCTTAATGAGTGTAAATACTTCCATCTGTAGCTTACTGCAATGGATTCTAGGAAATGATAACATACCCCTGTACCATACCTGTAATCCTCAAAGATGTAGACAGTCAAGTGCATTATTCTCTCAAGTTTCACCAGTAGCATTTACAGTATACTATAGAATAGGTGCCGAGCCTATCACCATACACATTGCACAAAGTTAGTCTCTGAGCCACTACTATAAAATCTGAATTTGAAAAATTTTAATAGTGCTTGACCTGGAATTTGAACCCAGGTCCTCCCAATTGGCAGTGGCACTTACTACCAACATGATTAACAAGCCAATCAGAAAAAATCAAAGCACTAAGAATATAATAAATGTTATACAATATTTCACTGTGCATATTATATTATATATAGTAACAGTATACTGAGTATTTTTAACATGGGGCTTGACTCTTATAAATATTATTCATGTATATATCAAGTCTTTGGGAGCTGTCTATTTGTTTAGCAAGTCTGATAATGTTTGAGATAAGGCTGTGAAATACGAAGCAATCATCTGTGTGTATCTAGGTTGACTTAGTGGGCAGAATAAAAATTCAGCTCAGTAGATAAGTAGTTAACTCGATCATCACTTCAAGGATCAGTGACTCAGTTTGGTGTATTATAAGGCTAGGGTTTTATTCTTGCATTGGAAATATGTTTGTGTGATAAGAACAATAGTTATTCCTCTATCTTCTTTATTCGGTTCCGAACTTTAGGTTGTCTGAAAAAGATCTCTATTTTAGTGATAAGACCATCTATTTTTAATACTGTGTAATCTTGTGTTCTAGTATTATTTATGTCCATAATGTATGTCTATGTGGTGTTCAATATAGTTCAATATAGTTCAATATAGTTCAATTGTATTGTACAGTGGTTGTTCGATATATAAGCATATATAAATAACAAAAAAATAACAGCACACTTGTAATCCCCAAAGAGGTTGGCAGAGGAGAGTAGTATACAGTCTCACATGTAACCAGTTATATTTATATCCCAGAATGGTATATAGCACCCCCATGTGACACTGTCACTTATGCAAAAATGTCGTTTATCAGGAGAAGCACATAAAACTTTGACACCTCAGAAACCAATGACATTAGAAGCTAGATCATATGAATAGCTTATACTACAATGTCAACTTTTCATACTGCAAAAGTAACTTTATCGCATCAAATAAAGGAGTGCTTTAGGACAATTATTACATATTTAATTCATTTTTGTAATTTTTGCAAAAGTGACAGTGTCACACTGGGGGTGCCATAAGTTGTGTACACTGGGCACAATAAGTTATATTATATGTATCTTTCCAGTTTGTCTGGTCTGGTCAAATTTGTATGCTTATTGAGAGATCCGATGGCTGTTATCAAGTTGACAATAAAACAATATTTGTTCAAGTTGAAAATAAAACAATATTTGTTCTTCTCAGGATGTCGTTCGTCGAGTTTCAACCTGGAAGGCCGATCATTGAGCTTGTGGAGCTCATCCCGCCACTGCGTGGTGGCAAGGATCCAGGATATTTCTATCGAACAGTTCATTGAGATCCGGAACAAAGCAGGTGCTCTAATACTGGTGTTACCAAAGAATGACACACTGTTGACTCCAGAAGAAATTGAGGTTTGTAATTTAACATACTTATGTGTGTGTGTGTGTATGTGTGCGTGCGTGCGT
>DWEJ01003190.1:0-10655 GCA_018245835.1 Mysoria sejanus stolli | reverse complement strand
GCAATAGGCTCACCACCTATTCCATAGTGGGACTTAAACGTGACCGGTGAATCGTGGGAATGTTCTGCATTCCTCTGTCTACCCTCTCGGGGATTACAGGCGTGAAGTTACGTATATAATAAAATTTAAGTAAAGTAAAGTAAAGGAATAGTAACTGTGATCCTTTTACTTTAATCGTGAGCGAGAGGTAGGCAGACGAGTTTCCATCCCACGTGTCACCAGTTATGTTTACGTCCCATTATGATATACGTGATGAGTCTTTTGCCGTATTCCGGCCATAATTCCAGACTCCAAGCCACAATTAGTAAACCAAACTAAAAAAATTCAATAGCGCCCGACAGGGACTTGAACCCAGGACCAACCCGATTGGCAGTCGCGCTCGCAACCAATCCAACAGGCTATCAATAGGTAAAAATGCTCGGTGTTAAAAGTAGTAGTAAAAAACAAATGACTTGAAGACTGAGTGTAATAACAGTGAACAAAAAATGAGCTTCTGTTAGGTTTTATATTACCTTTTTGCATGTTTACAAAGACGGTAGAAGTAGAATTTGCTTACGTTGTTATCATTAAAATGTCATCGTTATCATTAAATCAAACCACGGAAAACCAACACGTAACAGCAAGAGCTACAACGTAAAAGAAAAAAAATCACCTACAGATCGTTGGATATCAAAACGTAATAAGTACTATTATTCGCGCGGCGCTTACGCTGTTTCGACGCGGTGCGACTGCAGCGGTGGCTATTATGAATCGCTTTGACTTACTAGATGGAATTTTTAATGCAATAATTTCGATAATTTATCGCTAGATGGCGCTCCTTTGTGGCGAGGGCGCCCGGCGGAGGGAAATTGGTTTTCTTTTTCAAACATTACCCCCGCGATTGACCCCCGGCACCAGGAGATTGCTTGGCTCGTGCAAAGTGCTCGTCTTCCGTGTTGTACGACAGATTTTATAATAGATAACATTGTGCAACAGTTATTATTATTACATCGTCACACCGGGTCGCTTAAGGAATAAGCAGAGAGTATTAACTGATAACTATATTTCGAAGACTTCGGATTGCCTCATCTGCCAGTGTCTGAAGTATTTAGTCCAGGCTTTGGGATAAAGCTGAGAAAGGTGCTTCTAATTCAATCACATAGAAAGAGAAGTATATACTAATTGAATATTACTCTGATCGACCGTTTTATGGTTACACTGTATAAAAATCTTTTGTCTTTTCAGAATGAAAGGGTTATGGCCCAAGTCTGCCAAACAGGCAAGTGACGTTTGGCAGAAGTCACAAAGACACAGTGATTTTGACCCTAGAACCCAAGGGTGTGCCAGGTTAATTGATTACTATGTTTCTTTTCATTTGTTTTATAGTTCAAATGTAATTTTTGTGAATGATTATTGTCGCGTATAGACTTGTACAATGTTATTCGTAGAAGAGTCACCGATGTGTTGTCAGCGTCGAGGGACAACACATCTTTTTTGGTGTACCCCACATCAGTGCGCTTTGGAAATATTTAATTTTAATTGCCAAAAAATTGACTTATCCCATCTCGGAACGATCTTGACTTTTACATGTTACATGTTACAGTTACTTCATTACCGTTATAATACGAAGCAAAAATATGTACATGTGAACGGCGAATTCATTTTTCAGTTCACCATCATTACGTCTGATGTCCCGTAGGTTTGTAATTAAATACGTGACGTCATCGCAACAGTCTCTCTTCCAAATTCGGGACGGAGCAACACCCGCGGGCGGCGACCGGATCCTGTTGTTCTATTTCTTATATTTTTCACCACCAAAACGTTTTCGTTGGCCGTGCATAATTCCATTTCGAGACCGCCTATCAGCGTGACCTCTTTAAATGTCCCCAGATTTTCTTTGCCTTTCATGTCAAGTTAAATATTTGGAATGTTGGACTACACATACAAATAATAGACGATTCATAAACGTTTCATTACGTTACGGTTAAAATGTATTTGTTCGTCAAGCGTTGATTGATAAAAAAATATCTCTCCAAGCATCAAGGTGACCCTTTGTTAAGACTTTATATTCGGAATGCAAATACAGCTTTGCAATATGGCTGACCGATTCGAAGTTCCAAATTCAAAATTTTCAATTAAGAACGAACATTTGAAATAACCAATGAAATAAGCGCTCAGCTAATGACGTCATGTTATCTCTTATTGCTGTTCGTGATGGAACTCGCCGGCCGCATTGTATCGCTGATCGGGACCATTATCCCACTGCCCTTCTAATGTGCAAGGGACTGTTGTTATACGCGAGGACAGCACTTATCGAGTGATAATGGAATATTATAATATTCATGTCGTTATCTCGTTGTCGATAGTGTTGCCAACAACGACAAGCGTGTACATAGAAATGTATGATGAATGATAGAAAAATGATGATTTGATAGAAGTGTTAAAAGTAACTTGTGAGCTGGTCAAAAATCAAAACATAATTGTGTTGAGTCAGTATTTTCCTAAAAGAGGAAGGCGGATGAATGTTCCACTCCCAATGTTCAGCAGTTATAAATATTTACAATAATAAGACAATAAACAATAGTAATTATATAAACGACTTTATTTAAATAAAACGACTTATGTACTGAATACGACTTATGAATATGAATGAATAGGAACACAATGTTGAAATGGCCTTTTCGTATAATGGTTAATGACAAACTTCTGAGCTCAATGTTCAGTTTCATTCAGTTTAGTTCCCATTTAGGATAAATATTTGTTCGGTAAAAACGAGTAAAACTGCATAAAATTATCTACATATATATGAGATTCTAATTACAAGTTATGTACATTTAATATCCTTTCAATAACAATACTATATAATCTTTATTAACGTCTACTGTGATAAAAAAAAACTGTATTACTAAGGAGAACTAAAACTACGAGCATTGGTTCATATTTTGACATACTGAGGTTAACGTTGCCTACGAATATGAGAGAATCTTCTGCCCTACCCCGTCTCACGGGCAAAAAGATAAATTTGAATAATCGAATTATAACACTCCGAGAACTTAAGATTCAGTCTTGGCAATCATCAATAATTCAAATGACGGTGGTCTTAAAAAAGCGCAAAAGGCAGTCCGTTAACTCCCCGCCGTCGGACCCTTAAACACACAAATCTGTTTTTGATCATCCACATTGGAACGCGAAACGAATCGGAGAAAGAGTGGGAATTAATAAAGCGCCCACTAAAGGGAAAACAGGCGGAAAAATAGACTCGGGGGGAGGAGATGCAAAAAAATTGTCCACCAGAAACGTGCCCTTCATTAAGACGGAATGGAAACACAGGATGAATTGATCAATCAGAAATTTTATGGCTGGAAATCACTCAACGGAAAATAATTCCCGGGCCGTTTGGCTTGGCTCATCGCCGCCGTTTTAATTTCGTCCTCTTGGGGAGATCGAGTGTCATCCAATCTATCTGACGGCTTGCGAGAAAAAAAAACACCTCCCCCCACCCCACGCCCCGAGCGGACGTCTTCGAGACGATAATACTCGCCATGGGACTGTTTTAACGTGTCAATTTTAAGACGTAACCATTAAGGAGTGCTCACCGTGGAAAATTAATGCGGATAATCGTAAAATCCAATGGCAAAATTTGTAAACGTTTCACAACAAATCTTTTCGTTCTATAAATGCTTATCAAAACACATACAGACACAAATTTAGATCTAACAAATGTATTCATGAAAACAGTTGTATTACCTACTACACACAGTATGGTCATGTATAATGTCAGATTATGCACTCGCGAGCGATAATGTTACTCAATTATTGATTGCCCTGTAAATATAAAGCCTTTTAAATATTCCCGTACATCATGTACAATGCAAAGCGCTTTGATTTAAACCAAAAGCACATCATACACTGACATCAAGTATAGTAATACAGATAATATATTATGGCTATTGCGCACAGACCCTCAATGCCGTCAAAACCTGCCACTTGCATATCAATTTCGAACAATAAATCTCACGAATCAAATAAAACATACAACGCTGTTAATTGAATACTGGATAGTGACATTCCGTTTGAAGCGTAAACGTTGTCCCAAACGGACACGTACAATCAAAATCGATGACCCACACCGGCTAATTATCCGCTCGGTTTGACGTATAATTACGCGGCTTTAGCGCCCATCAGCCGCGTCATAATCTATTCCGTTTGCGATCGCTAATTAATCAAGATCAAACAGAAACAACAATCGCGCTCGTACTCATCGTGGCGGCTCGAAAGGACCAGCTTTGATGAATTGAAAAAAAAAGAAACGATAGAAAAATTCTCAGACGCGCCTATCCAGTTTCGAATCATACATTTTTAAAGAGTTTCTCAATTCTGTTTTCTAAACAGCTGACTTATATAAAAATTAAACTTGTCATACTCAATACAACATGTATTTTTAAATGTACGCTTTGCTTATATCCAGTGCAAGATACATAATAATATTTTTTAAATACACCTAATTATAAATGAAGGCAATAAAACTAAGTGTATCTAGTATCACTATATTTAGCATTTGGTCGAATAAAATATCAATGATCAGGTTAAAATGGTTTTAATACGTTGGCTGGACGAGCCTCGGCTATGTCCGTTTGCATCGCTATATCCTTTATTCAAATCGAATATCTTGCCATTTTCGCGCCACGTTTGAATTACAAATCGGAAGGCAGTTTCTTTCGGATTTAAATTCGGAACTCCCTCCAAATTGCCAGTTTGATTGCTGCTCTTAATGCCACCTCCGTGGAGTTTTCTCTTCGGGATTATGGAAAATTATTATTCGCAATGGCCGGGAAGTGGCCGATGTTTTTTTTACGTGAAGGAAACATTGAATGTTTGATTTCGATTGCATTTGTTTTCTCGTCCGATTCGTAAAGTACAACGTTATTCTCTATATTCAGTCCCAATAACTATTAGGAGTGCTCCAGTATTTTAATGTAAGATGAATTAGTAATTTTACTATTAGATATTAAAATGAGTTATATGAAGAATCTTACAGTTATGTCAGTTCGAATGGACGTCTTAATGCTACGTTTATCCAGATATAAATACTACCACAAAACAGACGACAATATATTAAGGCAAATTGTCATTAAAATTTACAACTACCGTCATTTTCCGCCTAAACGCTTAGTGCATTGAACGAGCGAGATATAATTAAGAAGACGTGCCACCATTGAATCTTAAAAAAAGCCATCATGGACTATTCAATCTTCCGTCACCCCTTGATCAAGGCTCGATATAGGCTTGAATGATCAGCCCTAAAGCCTTCATTAATGAAAACCATAAACCCGGGGGCGCGTATCCGGCTCGAAGGACCAAGTTAAAAATGCGCATCAAACGACTGACGCCTTATTAAGCCCACGGGGGCAGGTGGGGCGTTGGAAAAATTATAGTGCCAAAGAAATTATGTTATTGAAGACAGATAAGGGGGGTGATACCTAATTGGTTTATGGAAGCGATATTGATGAGTTATTTGTGTGTGAAATTAAAAATAATGTTGAACACTCAGCGTTAACGAATTACCTAGTGGGGATATTTAACAGTTTTCTCAGTAGAAGATGAGTAAGAGAGGCGATATTTTGGGAAAAATACCACCTTTCTCTTTAAAAAAACTTGACATCACGTCTGTAATCCCCGAAGAGGTAGACAGAATACACTACACTTTTACGTTCCACCAATTTCTTTTAAACCCACAAATGAATGGAAGATTAATTTAATGGTAAAACCGCTCATTTACCGATTTTTAATACTCAAACATGATGTTCACTAGCCGTAAAAGTACGAGAGTACCTAAAGAGGATTACTTGATAATATTCAATGATAAATTACAATTATAATCTAATTGTGGATTCTAACGTGTAATGTATAGTGATAATGGTTTTCGTTCTCATTAACGTTCAATTACAGTAGCGATATAATTAAAAATAATAATGAGCTCTCCATTGTTAATATCGACTGAAAATCTCTGTTATCTATTACCATGTACCCACTTCATACACTAACATGCCGTCGACAGCTGGACCCGCGTCATCGCAAGTTCAGCGATCAGTTCAAAGCGATCCCTCACATTAATTGACTTACTCCGCTGCGTTTCGTTACGCTCCGGTACGCGCTGTCTGATCCGCGTTGGATGAATGGATGGCTTTATGGCCGTTACAGTTTGGATGATCACGAATCAAATAATACCTTTGTTACTCTTAAACTATCCATCAGTCGAGTGGATGTGCATAAGCAATTCAGACTGGATTGAGGTGTGTTGAATAATTCTATGGGATTTTGGTGAATTTAGTATTGCATATTAGTAGTGATGGGAAGTGGCGTAGGCGATGCGGGAAGCTGTGCTCTGCGATCTCCAACCTGCATGTCCAGCGTGGGGATTATCAGCATAACTTCTCAGGGGAGATTATCAGCAGTGGACTGCAATAGGCTGATGATGTAGATGAGTGTTAATGTGTTAGGAATCGATACCGGGCTTAAAAATACTTTACAAAACATAATTATCAAGCCTTTTATCATTATACTTATGGATAAAGGTCCCTGAAGAATGAAAATGAGAAGCACTGAAGCACAGAAGCACTGAAGAAATAGTCCGCCACGACAGTCAAGTGTGAATTGGAAGATTTTACTCATATTGCAGATCGGTATGTAGAATTTTGACATAAAATTCTTCTTAAAATTTCTTAATTAAAAATAAATATAAATAATCATTAAAATACCTACACGATTAAGTGATAAATATACGACACATTAATAAAACACATAAAATTCATAAACATATAAACGAGTATAATAAACGATATAGAAAATATAAAATACATAACTTCATCCTCGACATTCGTGCAACAAAGCATTCAACTGAAAAAAAAAAGCCTGTCAACTGGCATTTACTAATTTAGCGATACTCGCGGCGATGCGATGGTCGTCTGCTCTGGAAAACCGAAAAAATATCATTTTTTATAACTACATCATCAAACCATCCCTGCTCCGCACCCCCGGCTTTCGAAGTTCCACCTTAATGAGACACCCCGACTGTCTCCCGATTTTATAACTGCCGATAACGCGGCTACATTGAATAATTGTCGTAATTTAGAATGCTTGTTACGAAAAACACGATACGGCGTTTCTTATTGCGTATCACGATGGCGTTTGACGGCGTGATGAGGGAAATGATGTGATATATTATACGTACGGTGTGATATGATACATCATTTTTAATTAACCGGTTAATAACGTGCATTAGTACCGTGGAACACTGGTATGTTTCTATGAAGGAAAAAATATATCGCAAGTTAATTTTTGAAATTTTAGATTAGTGCACGTTTACATAATTCACAGAAAAACAGATATACATAATTAGCAATTGTTATGAATACTATTATCCTAAGAATCCAACTTAAAAAAATATCTATGTCGACAAAAATGCAATATGTTTGAAACATACAAAACTTACTTATCGTAACCTAAAAAAATTTTCTTATTTATTAAACGTTGATAAAACATAGTTGGCTTCGGTCCCGTATGAATTACACCTTTGTCTAAATAAAATATTTCTATTATATCGAGTGATAGCAATAGATATTGTATAGCTAATGACACTTAATTAGAACCACGTTTAGAGATCGAGAGTGAGCCGTGTCTGTTGCGCTCTGTCAGGAGCGCATCAGCTTACGAATGTAATGTGAATTTTAATAATATTCGCAATGATTTTTGTTCGAGGAATCTCCGGCGGGGTGTGCACGGTACGTAAGTCGAACGCGCACGCTAGCACGCCATAATCTATCTTATTCCCAAGAGAGTAAGGGTGATTTTTTTTCCGAACATTTTAAGGTTAAGTGGAATCTAGCTCGGTTGCCGGGGATACTTGTTGCGGCTAATAAGCCACTTGTACGTTTTAATAATGCAACTTGTTCATGGCGGTATCATTAAAATATCGACAGTTCTCTAGCCGCGGTGGGTAGGTACATGGTAATGTGAAATTATTAATTCTCGTAGAGCAATGCTTGCCATTTCAATGTTTACATGACATGTTTTTTGCTGATGTAAATCTTAAGTTACAATCACTTATCATGCTGTCATATATTAACTGATTGGATAAGAGTATATTTCTCAAATACAGAATTTAAGTAAGTAAAGTATGCAATTCAGAATTTAAGTAAGTTAAGTTTTAATTTTTTTTTCATAGTAGGTACCTACATCTTGCATTACTTATAATTTTGAATCAACGTTAAAACATGGCTGACCTTCTATATATCAACCGGAGTCAGTCACACTTACACAAACTTTTTATTTAATGTACCTACCTATATGTATTAGATAATATAAAATTTTTGATGTTTACTTTGTTATTTTTCTTCTTCTTGATTGTTAATACTCGTATTCCTCTTGCTTACTTTGAGTATTAAATGTATCATTCATTCTCTGTATGTGTCATAGCTTTTTTACATTTAAAGAAATAAAGATTTACTTATTCCTAAAATTGATCGCGATTTATCTGTGAATACTCAGTAAGCTACAATTAAAAAAAACACTTAACATTCAGTAGGCAAGTAAGGCATTTTTCCATTTTACACAGCGAGAAAAACACGAGGGCAAGTTATTGAAACGACCCTCAAGTAAACACTAAACTGTTAAAACATAATGTGTGACTGAAGATGTCAACTAAATGGAATATAAAATAAAAATAAAAAACCTACACTCACACGCACGCACACGCACATACACGCATATACACGCACACACACACACACACACATACACACACACACACACAAACAGCACACAGCGAAAGGGCGCAACTCGCAACGAAGCCTGAAGAGGGCAGGAGAAAAGTGAAATAGAGAAATTCTTAAAGCGCCGTGAACCCTTTAGTTTTCAAAATGGCGGTTAAAGCCACTCGTCACTTCGCTGGTACGTGTCGCGACAGACACTTCTCATTATGGCGAAAATAGAAAAAAAAAATAATTAGGCCCGATGGCAGCGACGACATTTCAAAAAGTATATTTAGACGATATTACTATTTTTCAAATATCTCTTTTTATATCAACGAGATTGGATAGAAGACTAGAGGATCTAATTAAGAATATTCTTCAACTTTAACTACATATACAATGTAACCGGTTATTCATTATCATATACGTGTACATATATTTTTATGAAGACGTCTATTTTACCGGAAATCGAATCAAGAATAACCATATAGGAGGGGCGACAGATACATTTGGGACCAAAGAAAATAAAAAAATAAAAAACGATTTATATAATTATTCTAATCCCCAAAACGAGACGTACTTTTCACATGGGGTAATGCATGTTTTTAAACAGCTGAATTATTGTCAACGTTACTCCTCTTAATCACTCCTATGTTAGGGTCGTTCTTTGGCATGCAGTAACTTTAGCCTTGTTACAATTTTCTTGAGTTTTGTTTGACGACGACACACGCCACGTTACCGTCACACGAAAACTCCTCAGGTTCATTAGCTGGGAATCGCTTTGAATGATTTGTGCTAAAGAAATAGCTATAAGTAACAAAACATATGAGTAATAAACTAGTTTTAAATGTGAATGAATTCTGAATTATAAATGTGTTCTGAAGTTTAAATGAAAATTTAAACAGTGTTGTGCATAGAGTTTAGCGAGAGAAAGAACTACTGGGTTTTTCTAACTGGAAATTCATAGTAGTATGCTCTGAGTTCGGATTTATTCCTGTTGTAACGTAGAAGAAGAGTGTGCCACAATCTTCTGCTTTTACTTCTCCGGGGAAATAACAGGCGTGATCTTTCAGCGCAATGTTTTTGACACGTTCATTTGCCCCTGCGTTGACGGAGAGAAAAATACAAACCGGTATTTAAATAAATTTCACTAAAATAACAGCTATTAAATGTAACTTGTAGTGGTCGGTTGCTTCCTTTATTTGATCTTGTACGTCGTGGTCGGTTGAAAGTTTCAAAAGGCTGAATCGGCTGACGGGTTCATTAAAAAAACTTCGTACCCGTTGCTGTTTGTAAGTAACTCGTTTTCACGATATTGTTAAAAGGTACCTCTTGGTAATTGAAAGGGCCTTTAAAAATTTCTCGTTCAACTACAATTTGGTCGAAATGAAAAAAAAAGAGAGCCTTAATGGACATTCGTAATTTACAGTTCTTGTTACCGGCGAAATGTAATTAAAACGAACCAATCTATTTATTTTTTATATTTTATTAAGTCACATCAACAATAAATATATACTACACTTAAACTAGATTCTGCATAGATGCATTTATATTATTATATTTATTTATATAACTGATATATGGGCATCTGAGCCCGAACTAGGGAGCCCGTGTTGTGGTAAACAGGCATTTGATAAACATATTTATGTAAATTTCTAAATTATTAATAAATACAGATAATAATACTACACTGAACAAAACGGATACTCGGCGCGTTATAAAAATGTTTGTTGTGGTTGGGTTCGAATCTGGTCGAAAAGTCAGGAACTAAGACGATCGAAGGCCGACGACTTTGTTCATTTGTGAAAAATACTTTTAGTTTTTTAATTCAACAACATTTCTTGTCGTTGAATTAAAAAAATTTTTTGTAAAATGTTAAATTAACATCAACGCTACAATAGTGTTCTAATTCGGGGCTCAGGAATA
>DWEJ01003189.1:0-10655 GCA_018245835.1 Mysoria sejanus stolli | reverse complement strand
GGTGGTTTTACAGACTACTGATTTTTTACATAACTGTTAAAAACAATAACTTTTCCTTATTTTCCATATTTTCTTAAAAAACAAATTCATTTTTAGTTTTACCATTATTTTACGTTTTTTCTTTATTTAAGTATAAAATCGTTTACGCAAAATAATGTTTTTTTTTATTCTGAAGTATAGTCAGATAAAGGGGCTAACACATGTTGTATGTTATCTTTAATAAATTTTGAGATAAATTCATGAGTTCATTTTTGAGTAAATTCAAAATATTCCTATACAGTGTTGATGTGTGTAGCATAGTACGATGAGTTAAATTTGTAGTCCTTTTTCTAAAAAATTGCACACTTCTGTTATTAATCTGTTAAACTGTTAACCTTACAGAATTCAGAATTCTTATTATGATACATTTTAGTTGAATTGTACACAGCTCAATTTCTTTACCACTTAGAGACTAATAGACTAAGAGTCGTAACTATAACAGTTTTTATAATAGTAGTTTTTCGAAAGCCGTCGTTCGATACATCCGCCCTTTGTCAGGTCTATTACGAAACGTATTCAAGATTTTAAAGAGCTAAAACGTGAAAATGATCAATTGTCAATTTATTCATGTTTCAGATTGCAGTAGAGGAAAGATGAAGTGTCAAATATCTGCAGTAGTCGTGTTGGCTCAAATTCTTCAAGCTGCATCTTGTCTGGATTTGCCACATGTCTACGAAGAGCATACTGAGGTACAAAATTAAAACAAACTTTTAAAACAAGCAGAACCTATTTGTACGGAAACATACATACATCTTACAAAAGCTGTAAAACCTCCTTGGCTCTCGAGATTTAGTGGTTTAGTGGGAAAATTAGGTAGTGTAGATGTTACACTACAATGATAATATATATCCGTATTGGGGCGGAGTAAAAGTACATTTTTCGATCTTGTCCCGGGATATAGGGTGCCGTAAGAGGCGACTAGATACAGCGTTGGCAGGCTCGGTGTGTCGCGGCCTGCCGCACGGCGACCTGCACTCGCCGGTGTGACGAGCTCTGCTCTGCGGTCGCAAACCAGCATGCTCAGCGTGCGACATAACCCCTCAGGGGAGGCCTATGTCCAGCCCTGGACTGCAAAGGGCTGATGATGATAATATATCCCGTAATCTTCAGCAGATCACTTTAATTAATTTTATATATTTATTAAATTTACTAAATTCCATCGTAATTTCTAAATATTGTCGTAAGACCGTACAAAATTCCAGAATGTTCCAAACTGAAACAGTATTGTAAGTGAGGTATAGTATTTTAATGAGAATCGATATTTCTCAATTTCAGTACAATTTGGAGCCTGATGCGGCTAGGGGTCGTAGGGATGTGATTGAAGAAGAGAAATATTATAATATACGCTCAGAAAACAGGAAAGATGTTATGCACCAGCCATCACCTTGGTTACCTGGATCCCTGTCCACAGAAGACGACCCCACCACTAAGATATCAATAACTAATGATAATCCACAAATTTTATCTCTATATCAGACCACAGAGAGAGTTACAGATAAACCAACTGGCAGAGGTGCTAGAGCGTCCAATGAGAATTGGATCAAACTGCCGTATCCCGGTCACGACGATCAAAGAGATGACATTCTAACTCCACCACAACCTTCAGGCGAGCTTATCAATTCGCGAATGCCGAGAGTGAATTTTGTAACACAAAATAAACAGCTAGAAGCTTCTGAATCCAGGAACGACAAGGAAACCGTTCAGAGAACCTCGCGAAAAGACGCTTTGCGAACTGAATTTGTCAGACCCGAAGAAGAAGACAGGTCTAAGCAGTACAAGCCAGTGTATCCAAGGCAGGCGGTGTATTATTCAGAAGACTCTCGACGGCCCTACGACGATCGAAACTATGCCAACGATGACTTGTATAGACGCGATCCTTACTACGACTTATACGACCGCAAGCGATTCTACCCCGGCTACGGACCCAGAGTGGAAAGATATGATGACAGCTATGACAATTATGTTCCGAGGAAACCGAAAAGGATAATTTACTATGCGCATTTGCCGGAAGTCGTTCGGACACCGCCCAGCGTTGACTTGAGGTATCGGTACTCTGTGGACCCGTATCGTCGATACGACGACGACTATAGTGCAAGAGTCGGAAGATACGACTACAGGTTCCGTAACAGATATCCTTACGCGCCCTTGCGGAAGGAGGACAGGAATTACAGGGATTTAGTGGGTTCCAGCACCGTGAATAAAGATAAAAAGGTGGACGATAAAGTAACAGCTGCACCTGTTCTGCCACAAAAGGACGATAAATATAAAAACTCAGGTGTTAACAGCAGCAAGACGACCAGTAAAAACGCTGTCAATAGCCACCAATACAACGGGGGAGGAGATTATAGCAGCTACAATGACCAAGCTTCCCACAAGGCTTTTCAAGATGTAGTCAGGCCGGAGGATGGGTACCTGCGTTTCGAGGAACCTTTATTCCATAGGGCTATCGAAGATCCGTACCAAAGGAAATATTGAACGGTTAAATACGGCAATTAAAAATCAGTTGGCCTTTCAAGAAATGTGCTAAGAAGCCAAGAACGTCTGAAAAGTTGCGTCTGGATCAGTTTTATTTATTTATTTATTTGTAAATGAAATATGCCTATTTGCTGGGTCGTTTGTGTAATTTGTCGCTAATAAACGTAATAACGAATTGGTCTCGTTTTAATTATACCGAGGGCGAAGAGTTCGCGACAAATTGTACAAGCAATAAATCGAGTGTTCAAATTAAAACGCGGGAGGGGTGAAGATGAATTTCATTAAGAATTAATTAATGTCATTCTTAAGCGTTTTGTTTTTGCACGCGGATAAAAAACATCTGTCGGAGATGTTGGCGGCGACGCGTTTTCTTAAGGTAATTAAGCAATAAATTTTGTGGCTGGCAACATCGCGAGGTGGAGGCCAATTACTTTGAGCATTTAAGAAAATGAATGTTCGCCACTCGAGCGCGCGGTGTTATTACGTGAGCAGCATGCAAACTGTGTCTCGGTGGTTTTTTTTTAAATACTATTCAATAACAGAATTCTACACAAGTTTATTAATAACTGCTAGAGTGTTTGATGACATAATTTCTTTCGACATGTTAATATCAGACCCTAATTCCGCGAGTTAGGGTTTCAATCTTAGCACGCACCACTCAACTACGTGTTTGTAAGATTTAAGAAGTTTTCAGAACAGCGTATTTTCGGTGCGTATTCATTCGTTTTTGTATGCCCCATTCGTATACCGCGCGAGTCTCGTACGATTGTCTGTACGCTGTTAGCCTCGAATACGACACTGCCTTCTACTCTGTGACTATCCAGTATTGTTTTATTGAAGCCCAAAATACACGCGTATACGCGCGTATCCTAAAACGTCCGAAAACGCCTTTATTTTTTTTTCCACAATGATGTTTTCTACAATGATATTTTTTTTTCTACAATGATGTTAAAACTGAAGCAATAGAAAATACAACAAACAATAGTTTGTAAACTCGACTGAGGAGCAGGAGGTTGTGGGTATAGTTTTCACTCACAATTATGTACATGTAAGTATGATAGCTGCCTGGTCTCCGTAATACCGACTTTGTACTTTATTATTGACTGTTTTGTTAATTGACAATATGTATTAATATCGTTAGATTATGATTATTATAACAGTATCGTCATCCCATATTACCTATTTTGACGTGACTTTGTTACATACAAAACCCCCATAAGTACCGTAATCAGACCGCGAATGAGTTGCCGCTGAACCAACAAGACTAATTACCATTGAGGGCTTAGAAAAAAATCTACGACATGACAGCTTGTAATCAGGGGAATAGATTTGTTTTTTTTTCTCTGCTCCAATTTTTAAACGTTACAGCCAGAAGCGTTCGCGGATTAATGGGGCAGCGATAAATTACGCGTAATTAAACGTCTGTTTTGGGGTCCGTACCCCGGCGAGATCTTAGACGACTGACGCCGTGGCGCGTAAATCATCGGCCAAGATATGTTGGCAGCTCTGTCAAAAAGTCACTGGAGAATAACGCGGATCGGTTTCAATTATTACGATTTGAATTACGAACAGATTGCTTGTTAATTCAAAAATAGAATGCGATTGATTGATTTTGATGACAAATGACAAAACATGTTTAATAATTATTTCTATATGTATTTTAATTAAAAAGTGGTACGAAATGTGGAATTAACGCTGTCAAGTATTGTAGTAATATAGTAACATTTTTGAATAAATAAATTGCTTTCCTGGAGAAATCTGGACCAGACTTTGAAGTGGAATACCAGATATAATTTTAAAATAGGAAAGAGAAATGAACTATATGGTCGTGTGGATTATAATAAAATTTTAGTTCTAATAATATTTTTATTACTTTTCTGTGCTATTTCTAAGCGAGTTCGGTATATTTTAGAACAATAATACAATATCAAGATGCAAATTAATAATCAATAAAAGAATGCCAAACAAAATATATTAATATCGTTAGTAGAAAGTTATATTTGCTGTGTAAATAAACACGAACTACACCGTCATTGATAAGTTGAATTATTTATAGAATCACTTCGATAGGGTGACTCCATTTATTGAAAAAAAAATGGTCCAAAAATATACGGCAATTATTTTGATTATTTTCGCAAATTATAAAATATATATAAATATCTCAATAAACTCTGATTTTAGCTGCCTCATTGGTCTTGTTGGTTGCATACGCGACTGCAACGCGGAAGGTCCTGGGTTCAAATATCGGGTAGCGTAGTATCGGATATTTTTTCTTATCTTTTCCAGTAGTGGGTTGAAGTCTGGATGTTTACCCGGTGTATGGCAATAGATTCAACAACTATTTCATAGTGGGACGTAAATGTAACTGGTGAAAGTTGGGAGCATAATACACTGCTCTGTCTGCCTTTTCGGGAATTATGCACGCGATGTTATGTGAGTCGGACTTTGAGTATTTACGTATTAGAACATTTTTAGTCGCTTTAAAGTTTTAAAACATATCTTGACGAAATATTAAATTTATCTGCTATTTATATTCGATGTCGATGTCATAAATATCTATTGCAGTAGTCTTTTGCCGACTAAATAGATTTTACATTACAAAGAAATGTTATGACAAAGTAATAACCGTTATAAAGTTCACTAAAATATTTGCTTAGCCCTAAATAATCTCACACTTATATTACTAAATATCTATGAATTCTGTATTTCCTCTCATTTATCCTGTTTCCCGGCCAGGACGATGCTCGTTCCAGGAAAGGGTTGCGACAGATGCGTGCCCCTCGCCGCACATCGCCAGGAGCGCCGTCTCGAGGCGAAACTCATTACCTCCAGTAACTGGCATCACAGTGGATTCCACTGTGATCTAATTCCGACCAAACTTGCTTAGCTAATTGGGAGCGTGTTTGTGGCCAAGGGGCTCTCTTGTTAGACGTTGTCGTGTTTAGCTTTTATTATTAAAGACGTCATGTTATCATAAAGTAATGCTTTAAATGTCGTGGTTAATATAGTATTTTAGACAGGATACAATTACGCAATATGTATGTAGCCAGGATAAAATTACGCAATATATACGTTTTCATATTATATTGCTTGTTTATTACCTATATGTAAGTGCATTAATTGTATTCAAGATAAATTTATTACTCGATGACAAAAGAGTCATGATTATAATAAGTCAGGATACAATTGCTCCATATATGTATATGTATTCATATGACATTTTCTTGTTTGTTTATATAAGTGTATCAACTTTATTTAAAACTAGCTGTGCCTGTAGCTTCGCGCACATGGAAATCAGTTTGTCTCCCGTTTTTCCAACATTTCTCTTCACTGCTCTGCCCCTATTAATTGTAGCGTGATGAAAAGTATACTATAACTAGCTCAGGAGTATGAAAAATAATTGTACCAAGTTTCGTTAAAATCCGTCGAGTTGTTTTTGTTTTCATAAAGAATATACAGACTGACAGACACACAAAAATTTTACTGATTGCATTTTTGGCATCAATATCGATCCCTAATCACCCCCTGATAGTTATTTTGGAAATATATTTCATGTACAGAATTGACCTCTCTACATTTTTATTATTAGTATAGATTATGAAATTGGAGACCATTAGGTAGTTACATATTAGATAGATATTAGATAGTTTACAATCAGTAAAGTTCCGAGGCTACAGATGTTGATGGTCACGGATGATGAAATCGGAATATATATTAACGAAGTTTGCGAATAAGCCGTGGGTTAAACAGATCTGCTATATAGGACAATAGACGATCGTATTGTATAACAACGCTCACATAATTCTCTGTCCATCGATACATGTTGTTAGCGAACGGAACACCGTATTAAGCAAAGCTTTATCCGAACTACAAAGGTACATGAAATAACGGACAGCAATCGCTAACCGCGACCTCTAATAATAACCCTAATCGCTTTCCAAATATCTATATAATTGGTGGAGTAATGTGCCAATATCCTCTGCTATGTACGAGTATAAGAGGATATTAGTATCTGAGTACCGTCTGACAAACTTAAGCATTGAAAACAGTATTAAAATTGTAAATTCAAAGAACATCGCGATGCTACCTAGATAAAGCACAAATGATTCGTAACGAGTTATATTGCCCGGAAAATACAGTTCAGTGAGGATGACAGACGCCTCTTCGTAGCTAAAATTAGATAGCATTAATACCCGTTTCGATATATATTTGTATAGTTGTATGAGCATTGAGCTTTGGTACTATTAAAGGATGCCCTCTTAGAATTATGTACTCTTACGCGATTGAATGTTTTGTAGCGTAATCATTTAATTTGTATTGATCATTTTTACTGTTAACCTTTGACAGATAGACTGTCCGTTTTATAAATTTTGCATTTCGGTCATTTTTACCTGAAATGTATACTTTTTTACATTTCTGTGTAGATTAATGAATGTGATGCGAAAGTTTGTTAGAACCGTATCAAAAGGCAATATTTGGAACATGATGTATGTATAAGAAAACAAATACTACTAGATATCAGTAACAAAATCTTTGTTGAACAGTGAATTACATTCCCTGCATATTTCTCTATATCTTTGTCGGAATAAATGCAGCGATAACTATGTTGGTTTGGAACAGAAATAGCAAAATTGATATTTAATTAAACACCGCTGTGCGCCAGCAATGGCTTCGTCGATTAATCTTTTTTCAATATTTCAATTTTCCTATTTTGGTATCCCTTGATATGGGACACAATAATTAAATTGATTGATACACTTCAAATAAATAAGTTCATTAATTGTTCTACTGAGTAATTAAATAGATTTTAAGAAAGAAAGAAAATTAAATCGAGCAATTAAATTATTGTCTGGTTTCGATATTTTGTGAGGTGTGGCTTTCGGAATTTTTCAATGGTACAAATATTCCCATAAAATTGTATATTAAATCTCGTTTAGAACATAACAGTTATTATTATTTGGTAAGATATTTTTACCACGTCTTCGTAACATAGACGCTTATGGTTAATAAGGAAGCTGTAACCAGTTCAATAAGAAATCTGTAACAGGGTGTACCCGCGTAGCTATGTTGGCGTTTGTGATAGAATAAATCATTCGCAATTCCGAACACAAAAGTCGTTTATATCTCGTAAGTTTATATTGAAATCAGGCTTTTGTTTAAAAACCTAAGATTTTGATCAAGAATTAAAAGAGGTTACAATTATTATCATAAACTAGAGGAGATTTAGGAAATAATTCGATTCATTATTACACGAGTACTAATTTCTGTTGTTATTATCTTGAATTGTATAAGCAATAAGAATCGATAAGTCGTTATTTATTTGTTGAAATTTCACATATATTTAGTTCATAATTTAATAGAATAAAGTTGGTTCAGTGGTAAGTGTATCTGATTGTTAAGCTGGGGCTGTGGGTTCGATTTCCGACCAAGTCAAATATTTGTGCGCTGAGCACTAACCATGTATAAATACTGTAAAAAAGAAACTAATATTTCTTGTTCAGATCCAGTCCGATTTCCAGTTCAGTTTTTATCCGGTTATCAACATAAACTTTGAATAGTTTGAAAATAAGTTGAAACTTATGACACTTTGGAAATTTTGAACAAAATTGATAAATAATTGTTGCAAACGAAAGTTGAGAAGATTGTGCTTTTGGTAGAAAACACATCTGTAATCGGTAAAGTTATTTATAAAGTTGTAGAATTTGTGGGTAATGATTGTATACTTGTATGATTGTAGTACTTGATAGTTGACTTGCTATGACATAAAGCGGTTTATATATATTTGTTTATTCATTTTATTTATTGTGCATGGCATTTAGTAGTTTACAGGTTGAAATATGTAATAATAAAGTCCATATGAACGTAACATCACGACTGTAATCCCCAAAGAGGTAGGCAGAGGAATGTAGAACACTCCTACGTGTCATCAGTTACGTTTAGAATAAGAGGTGAGAGTACACCGGGCACATATCCAAACTCCGAGCCCCTACTAGAAAACTTAAATACGAAAAATTTAGTAGTGTCCGACCCGGAAATTGAACCCAGGGCTTCCCGGTCGGCAGTCGTACTTGCAACCAACACGAGCGACGAAGCAGTCAATTATGTCACATTTTAAAAAAAATTAAAAATTAACAATTAGTTTATTTCATTTTACATCAGTTTAATTCATTATATTATTATTTGTTGATATAATTACTCGTATGCTTGTTCTAAGAAGCACTTCAGGTGTAAGTTATGCCAAAGATAGATGCCTAGTAGATGTAGATACTACTTAGGGTTTGATGGTCTGTAGTCACGTTAACTAGATTAAAAAACGGATAAAGAGAAAGAAGTCAAGAAAATAATCGATGAGAAAATATTTAACACAAACAATTCTGCAATAATTTGCCAAATATTAAAAGTATTTCGAATGTGTATAATATGTGATGTACAAGAATTTTATTTCTATTAGCACTTATTGAAGACATCTAACGCATACGTAGATAACCTTTTATAAACAGACAAGGCCCTTCACTATTCGGTCAAACATATTGTAATCTCAATTAGTTTCCAGGAGAAGCTTCAGTTGAGGCGCCCGGGGTGCGCAAGGAAGTGCGCCAATAATTAAGGAAAAATAAATTTTTATACTTCCTGAACAATTTCGCAAGGAATATCTGGCAGTATCCAATAATGATAAATAATTGAAACAACTCAGACGTGGGATTAAAAACCTTGGCAGAACGTGTATTACTGTATGCAGAAAGTTGCAAACTACATTTATGAGTATTTCTAAATACATATTTACATACATAGACATGTTCATACTCTCATCACAGAAATGTCTGTCTTCGGTAAAAATTGAACCCATACAGTCAAGTCAAACTAATACACCAACGGGCCAGACAAGATAAACGAGAGTTTCGTAATTAGTTTGAGTTTCGATCAATATGTGTCGAGTATATGACATAAGAGGACATTTGTTATAGTTCCATAACAATGCAAAATTGTTACGAAACCAGAACTGCACTACATACACCCTCTATCTACTCTCTAAAACACACACACACACACACATACAAGAGGCGATTGATTCATTCGTAGTTATGTTTCAACAGATTAACGGATGAACACTGTACCACAGATAACAAAGACACGTTCAATACTTTGAATGTAATGATTCCTATTTTAAACATAACACCAAAATTCTCGTCATCACACAAACACACCACATATTTGCCTAAGGCCGCTGCTGATATAGGTTTCCTCTAAAGGATTTTTGTCGTAGATCCCCAAGCTTGACATTCAGGTTGGGTACCTCAGGGCATGATTTATCGTACCCCCTACTTTGCTGCCTGTAGATGATCAGGGCACGTAGACGTACCTAGCTAGGCCACGGGATTCGGTCAGTCAGTATTATCATAGTCACTAAACTTTTTATCATTCCGCTGTTGGACAAAGATCTACCCTCTGCATGAGAAGGGTGAAGGCCATGGGCTGCTACGTTGGTCACGTGCGGACTGACAGACAGCTCACCCTTTAGAGAATATTGTGAAAAATGTAAGCTTCGCTGGTTCTTCAACAGAATTTCAACGCAGGACTCTCCATGTGAATTCTTAACCACTGTCTACCTAATCTGTTACTGCTTATCAATACCAAATGCACGATTGACATCTTTATCGTATCATCATCATCATCAGCGTATTGCAGTCCACCGCTGGACATAGGCGCCCCATAATCCCCACTCTGGTAAGCGGGTTATTGCACCACACCATTATTTGGTAACAGGTCTCAAATACAACACTGATATTAAGCACTGACTTACAATGTACGTATTTCCGCGACAACACGTTTGGTATGACTCGATAAAACTATGAAACTATATCGTATAAATAAAAATAAGCGACTGTCTGATCCGCCAACTTACAATACATGAATACACATTACATTAATACCGAACATATTTATCATAACAGACTGAATAATCTATCGACATGAGAACAAAAGCATCCGACACACAATGCTTCCCTTTGTTTCATTATTCAGGGAAATATATTGTTACAAGAATTATATATATTATACGTAAATTCACGCCTGTAATCCCC
Source organism: Mysoria sejanus stolli (assembly GCA_018245835.1). Classification (NCBI taxonomy): domain Eukaryota; kingdom Metazoa; phylum Arthropoda; class Insecta; order Lepidoptera; family Hesperiidae; genus Mysarbia; species Mysarbia sejanus. The sequence goes on along the minus strand of DWEJ01003189.1, from coordinate 60 downwards.
GAAGAGGTAGGCAGAGGAATGCAGAACATTCCCACGTTTCACCGGTTAAGTTTACGTCCC
>DWEJ01003188.1:0-10658 GCA_018245835.1 Mysoria sejanus stolli | reverse complement strand
ATGCCTCGAAAAAGTATGTCTCCCTTACCACACCCTTCAAACCAGAACACAGCAGCGCTTAACACTGCTGTTATAAGCCAGAAATAGGGGTAGCGGTGGTGACGCCGGAGTCGAACCACAGAGGGTTCTACCACCTTGTTGTTTTTACGTTTCTGAGTTCCGCAGCATAGATATTTTGCATTGTTTTTGAAGAAAAGAGTGAGCATAACGGCATCTATTTTAGGTAGGTTACCTCTTGCCATTAACTTTCACAACATTGCTTATCATATTCAGATCAGAAATAAATCACAGAACTGTCAGATATCAAATTTACGTTAAAATAATAGGAAATTATTTTAGAAATAGCGCAAAAAAAGATTATAACGTCGACAAGCCTACACCGATCTGCAGTATTTACTCGCGCGTGACGTCACCGACCTAACAACCAATCCCAGGACGTTTCTGTTGTTGATTACATTTCAAAAAATATTGTGTACTTTTTTATTTTTTACAAAGAAATTAACTTATTTTTCTCAAAATTTTAAAGAAATACGTTATTTGCTATTATTTAATAGGAGGAGTACAATTCGTAGCATATTTTTAATGTTGTCAAATAGGCGCGCCCGGTCGATAATGTGTATATATTATTTTTTTCTGACATTATGGGCACTGAATTAAAAATATAATGTTTGCAGACGTTATTAAAAGTGAGGAAGGTTGCATGCTACAGTCAATACAGGTGCAATGATTCGTTTAAAGAACATTTTAAGGAAAACAGTAAAACCGGTTGCATAAAAGAGTTTAATTACCAATCTGGAAACAATGATAATAGTACTAGTGACGTAACTCGACAAGGAATATTTGCGGCAAATAATGGTAGTACAGTTAATGTATTAGGTAATAATTTTTTTACTAATAAACGTTTAGTGAGTATATATCATCTGTCTAATACGTAATCTCTTTACAATCATTGCGAGTGCAAGTGGACGTAGTTAAGCTTCTCAGATGATACATCTGGACTAAATTCAATAATTTAATAATTATTCCTTTATAAGACTAACTCGTTGTTCGAGTAGTTGCAAGGATGATACCATGACAGAGACAAAGTACATACTACAAGAATTTCATAAACATTCTTATATCTGTCTACGTTTGGTACATTTTTTATCACTGAGTAGTTTGAATATAACGAGAAGAATTGTTTCACAGATGTTACATTTCAAGATATTGCCAGGGGCGCCATCCACATCAATTACCATAATCTTTGTCTACCAATTATGATGAGAGAAATTACGGTAAACATTTTTATTTTGATTATTATAAAGTGTACTAACAATAGCAGCACACAAAATTTTAATTCTTTTACTCTTCAAAGCTCTGTATTTGACACTTTAAGTGCGTAATTGTCAAATACAGTTGACTTATTATTACAGAACATTGCACTAATATAATATCTATGTATATACCTATACATTTGTGAGACGAATAATATTTTAATTCAACAATAATTTTATTGCAGAATAAAACAAAACACAAGGCAGTAAAAAAGAGACTTATTAAGACAGTACCAATTAACGTTCTTCGAGACCGTTACGAGACGGAATGTAAACGGATGTCCAGAGACCGGTGTATACGTGCCTGTTATTACGCTGTCAACGAAACCTGTAAGATGAGCTGCGGACACGACGTCCATAAAACGTGTAGGAAAGCTTGTCAGCAGCAATGTAAGCAAGCATTCTTGCCTAAAGAAATTTCTGACAGCGACAGTGACGGCAGCAGTGACAGCAGTAGTGACAGCAACAATGACAGTGACAGTACCAGTTCAGAAGATTCAGACAGCGATTCGGATATTCCCTACGGCTTTCCATATAAATAGAGGACCCGCCTAGTGCATTACCTACCTTATTGCGGACCTTGAGATATATTCGTAGATATTTCAATACAGATATGTACGCGATATTTCTGGTAATGTCTTATGATTAAAAAAATATTTTTAATGTTTTAATATTGTTTATATTTATGAGTTCATGCGACCTAGGCAACACTTGCGTTATATTTTGGAAAGTATTCTTTAAAAATATTTTTAAGGTAAGACAGCATGATTAATTACCAAGCAGTTTAAAAAAAGAAAAAAAGTGTGTAAAAAAGAAATATAAAATAAAATCAGAACTTACGTAGTAGATCAGCTCCGTATTCACAATTAGCCAGATGATCGAACATCGCCGTCAATATCGGAAGCAGCACTCCATTGATGTAGCCCAATGACGTTGAAGTCTTCAGATGTGTACCCCTCAGATGAGCGTATTTACCCTAGAACGAATTTACTCTTAATAAGGCTGATTCTGCATTGTACAAAACTTTCAAATTAAACGCTTTAAAAAAAACTATAGGAACCAAATGAAAATATATTTTTTTATTGTTAGGTTGTTACTTACGTCCTGCAGATTCATAATAGTGTGTCCGAGGTCATCGGCAACATTATTGAAGAAGGTCAACATGGAAGTCCTGATGAACTCGGGGCAGTTTTTCACTAAGGATTTGGCGTCAATCCCTTTCACAAGCACTTGGAGACAGCGCACAGTAATACGGACGTCTGGCCCGAAAGCTGCTAACCTGTAAAAAATAAACAGCTATAGTATTGCTAAGAAATTGAGCATTGTCTTATAGGTAGTGTCGGGCGCTGATGAATCTGTTCCTGTACGTAGCTGTACGTGGAAAGTTTAATATTACAATTGATAATGTACCAAATCGAAGGTATATCCGCGAAGTGTAGATATAAAACATATTTTACAACCTTTTTTTACTTGCCTTGATCTCAACAAACTTGCCAACTTGCAGAACAGTGCGGCCACCATCTCCTTTTCTTTCAAGCTGGCCGCTCCAACGTTATTGGTCGCAGTCGCCACCGCTATGAAGTAGTTGCGGTGAGTCGAGAAGTATTTTTCCATCAATGGAAGTACCACCTGCGGCACAGTATATAAATAAATCTCCAGGATTCTCGGTATCATTGTTGAGAAAATTTGCATCTATTTTCAAATCTATATTAACAGGGAATTTATTTTTATAAATTATTAATTATTGTTCAATTAGTGGATTTATCTCAATGACACTAGTCTAATAACAGCTAAAAATATTTTGAATCCTATACGACCACCGTATAGCTTCATAAGGTTTAACAATTTCCTTTTCTGTTACGCTTTAGTACACACAATAAAGAAATTTCATGTAAAGATTTTATGAAAAATACCCCTAATGAATTTTCTCAACAATTTTAACACCACCCATATATCAAAAGTTAAATATGGGATTGAAATAATACTAAACACATCATATTCGAACGAGCTGTGAAATTATTAAAATTGCAAACAAATTAAAGAAAAAAGCAATCATGCATGAGATACGGCTAATTAAGATCGTGTTACTGAATTTATTTATAAGTGAAATGTAAAACTTCATGTACCTTCTTGAAATATTTTAATTCCATCTTGTTTTGCTTGTAATATAATAAAAGAGAAATATAGTGAATGTCTTGTATGACTATAATATGTTACACATGCATTGATAAACGAAAGGAATTTGGTCAGAATTTTACAAATCTACGTTGAGATTTACATTTAAGATGTAAGTATTGATAAATCTATTATAATTAAAGGTTTTAATAAGGAGTGTCAAAATATGATAAAATACTAGATGCATTAATTAAACCGTATTAACGATGGATCAAAATTATTATATACGTTTTTATAACAGTAATTTGTATGCTATACTTCACCATATGTTGTAACTGTATTTTTAAGTACAGCAAATGTACTGGTCATATAGATATTGATTTAAATATTTCGAGATATCCGAAATACGAGTGAGTTAAGCTGTATTGTTTTTGAAAACACTCTAAAAAATTCATTTATTTACACTGGCAACACTACAAAATTTGTAAAGAATGAATCATTACTTGAATTATTTAAAAAATTAAAATAAGTATATAAGGTTAATGTATTCTAGACTTTAAATTTTGTACAAGTTTTAGAATTCGCAGAAAATTTGATTTTAAAGTTAGTGAAAAATAGATAAAATTTGGTGAATTAATTAAAACATTCCCTTAGAACTATTTATTCAAAATTTAGTTTACAACAAATGAATATTACCTTAGAGAAAAATTTGATATCCCTTGTGCTAGTCTTAAAGCTAGGTCGTCTACTAAACGTAGTCGATGGCTTCAAAAGCTTCATATTGATTGTAGCTCTATCAATATACTGAATAAGTTTCTCTAACAAGGAGTAGGCGAATCTGAGCTCAATCGCCACACCCGTAGTAGTCTGTTCAGTATCAATTTGGCTGGCTTTGCTGGGCCTATGCAGCTTGTAGCCTTGGTACTGGAGATATTTAAGGAATTCCTGTGAACGTTCCCGATCTTTCTTCTTCTCCTTATCGGTAAGAAGATCATACGGCACAAGTTGGGGATGAATACCACCTGTAAAGGTAAGGAAATAACGATGAATTTTTATCTGACAAGTTTATTTTTATTCTAGTAATGCTAACAGATATCGTATAACCGGCAGCTAAACCATGCAGTTTTTATAGAACTTTTAAAGTGAATAGTTAGATGAATTATTATTTTGACGTACAAAATGTGTTCTTAGGAACTAATTTTAAATAAATGGAATTTGAATTTGATATTTTTAATTATTTAGAGAAATTACATCTAAATCTTGATCTAAGGCTTACCTCCATTAGTAACCAGTTCTTCCTTCTTCTTCTTGGCCCAGATGTCATGAGCGTTGTCAGCTAATCTTTCTGCCATGTTCTGCATCTCTCTCGACAGCGTCAAGTTGGTCATATCCACTGGATGAGGGTTATAGTTGAAGGGTGTAGCGGAGTCAGTCTGTATAAAATATGTTTCGGTGTTTGAGATAATTTTATTTATTGTAAGCCATAAGGAACATGGAATTACAATATTTATAATCGTATATCATTGATTGGTGTTCGAGAATGCTTTGAGGACTATTAAACAGGAAATATTTGACATTGACGTAGCTAATAAGGACATTGACATAAATAAATTAGGGATTGTGAGAACAAAGTAGGTATACCAATTTAGCTACATATAATATGTTAGCACATAAATTTAATGCACTTTTTGATGATATTTAATTCATCCAACAGATATGGAGAAGAAAGATAAAGAGGATAAGATTAAATTTTTAGTCAACAATGAAGAATTGGAGGATTTTAATTTTAAAATATTACAAAATCCTTAACATCCGTTTATAACAAGTAAAAACATAGGGTAGGATAGATAAGTTCAAATCATGCATATGCGACATAAAAGACGACCACGACAATCGAAGAAGCATTAGTTAAGAAAATGGCGAATAATGAAAAGATATCGAATAGCGAGCTAGTGCTAGAGCTAGTGAGCTGTATAAAATGTTTGCACTACAAAATAAAGCTATAACAGCACTTTTCACGTAAAAGGATTACGTAGATGCGAAAATATAAACAATAGAAGTAAAGATAAAATACCAATTATCAGAAAAACGGCGCAATTTTAATTTAGTATACGAAGCAAATAAGAAAAACAAATTCAATATGACACAGTAAAAGAAATGAAAAAAATTAATTTAACTCAATTCGCTCACGGTGATCCTACAGCGGTTTGAACTTACCACCAACTCAGGAATACGCTATGCGGGCGGAGCGAGGCATATGTGGAAAACAACCATTGCTTAATATATTTAAATGTTGGAGTAAATTTGTGTAAATTACCAACAAGCCTAAGACGCTCATTTTGATAACAAACGACAGAGCAACTTTATATAAAACAAAATACATTTAGGTATATTGTGTAGGATTATGTGGCACTTAAAAATGGACAGTATATTTTCCTTTTTCTACTAATGATTCATTGTAGATACTAATAGGTCAGGCTCAAATACAGACTTAGTGAGGACATTAATGACATTATTTTCTTCACCATTTTATAATAAAATATAGATACATATAAGAGAGTGCACCAACAAAGCTCTCGTTAGTTGGTCCGCAGTCGCTGTGACCGAATACGGTCAGGACACTTTTAATTATCTTAAGATCTTTATTTTTTAAATAATACCTTACACTTCAACGACGTTGGTTAGTGTGCACAAAAATATTGTTTACAATGATCTAATGTAAAGTAATAGGAAATTATATGTAATTTCCTAGTATCTAATGTTTGGAAAATTCAACTTCATACACCTTTAGACCAAGTTTAAGAATGAAAAAAAAATGTTATATACAAAACATATATAAGAAGTGTATAATAAACATGTACATTAGCCATAAAGACAATTAATTACAATCGTTGGTACGTTCAATATTGTTAATATACAACGTGTAATAAAAACTGATAAATAGGAATAAATTAAATATAATTAATTATATTACAATAATTGTGAGAAAATAGTAAAATGTTGTCAATGTTACCATGCGACAATAATAAAGGATGTAAAATGGAAGGTAAAATGTAACGAATCACGTGAGAAATATGATTAAAAATTTACCATAACTTCTTCCTCCTGTTTGCGTGGGTACAATAATTACCATGATAATAATAATTTAATTAAAAATTAAAATTTAAAAAGTTGCAAATAAATTGTCATTCGTAAAGAAACGTATAACACGTAATATTAAATATTTAATTCCGATAAGTGTTTGTGATTTGAGTGCCTATTAATAAATAAAATAAAAACAAAACAATCATTTTGTTTTAAATCTCACATAAATTAAATATCTTCTATTATGTATTCAAATTCGAATTTGTTAAGTATTCGAATAAAATAATTGTTTCTTAACAATTCTATCTTTTGAACATAATTTAAAAAATGATTAAGTGCTTTTCAGTACGTTTTCAGTGCGTTTAAAATTTTAAATCATCTTGTGGTAATACTTACGCCGCCAGATTTAGACTGCCTTCTCATCGAGCTCCTGTTGGTACTGGGGATATCTACTTCAGAATGCTCCACCGACCAGCCGATGGCCAATAGTGCCTTCAGTGACTCCCTTACAGGCTCTTTGTAGCGTTCTTTCTCCTGGGATGGAATAATCGTAATAAATTTTGGTGTGATTGAATGTTTTTCATTAAATATTATTACTGAGTTCAGTAGCAGTAACCAAAACTGGTCGTAGGATTTATTGCACATGTGGGTTTTTCTGAAATCAGCCACGATTGCTAAATGCGAGTTAGCAGACGTCACACGACTTAGAAAACTTCTTTATATGCACAAGTGGTGTTTAATCTTAAAACACACATGTTATAACAGGTGCGTGCCTGAATTATAACGCGGGCTTCCCGAGTGAGTGAAAGGCTGAATTTCAAACCTCTAAGCTATCACTGTTTTTTGTATTTTAGTTAATAGCAAATATATATAACTTATTATTTTACTAATTTTAAACATATTTTTCATATATTTAGGCCGAGATCTTGAGTACGAAGCTACAAGTTATAAACGCTAGTAACGTAATATATTAAATCTGTCCTATTTTCTAATCAATCATTTGCCATTACGATTACACATATTCACTTTTACATTGAGACGTTGTACTTACATAGTCATTGAGCATATTGTAAGGCTTCAGCCGCGGATGTGTCTTCTGACTGTCTGACCACGACTCGCCGTACACCCAACCGTTTTCGATTTTTCTACACAAATAACAATAATTATCAATGTTACAATATATACGTATATAACAATTATCATAATACATCACTCAGTGGAAATTTATTTTAATACAATGAAAAAGAACCTTGCAAATATACACTTTTAAATTTTACTTTAATATAATACAATTATTCTTTACTGTACATCCCAAAATGTCAAAATTGGGACAATATATACTTCACAAAGCGTAAAGTATCAATTTGCGGTCTAATTTTTGACAAGCGATCTTCGCCACACAACTATGTAGGACTCTAGAATAGAAATCTGATATGGAGCACTATATACCCTGGTTATACGACATCTGTCTGCTCGTTCGTTACTCTTTATTTAAAAAAAGAATTGTACATAAGAGAATTGCATGATAATGTAGAATAATATCAAATATATCACTGTTACCTGGAAGCCCAGGCGTCGTGATAGTGTTCGGAGAACTTCTGAACGATTGTGTTGAGGTCGTTGTTGAGAGCGACCGAGGAGGTGTTGATCGGCTGAGGGTCGTACTGGGGGTTGTCCGCGGCGCCTGCAACAACATTAAAGTGCATTTAAACAGTGCAATTAAACAATTAACACACGTGCAATTAAAGTGTATTTAAACAGTGCAATTATGCAATTGCAAATTAAACAAAACTTACAATCAATGTATTATCAATAAATTAATAATTTTATTTATTTATTTAGATGTTGTATCAACAAAGTAGACACTTCACGTACTTCTATACTTAGAGTAAACTATGAGGTAGGTGTCACCTCATTTATAGATACAAACAATGTGCGTTAAACATACATTACAAAATAACATAATAGAATAAATAAATGAATAATCTTACTTGTTACTTTGTACAATATGGTAACTAGAAAGCACAAAAATGGTAAGTAGAATCCAGCAGTATTAATAGCGAAGCTATAAATAGCAATTTATGTCGTATTATCGTCACAATATGGCTTTGCATGCGGTCCTCAAATTATATATAGTGGCTCAGTATTTAACATACTCGTGCTTTGTGTTTCCTTTCCATAGAATTCGTCGTCGTAGTTCTTCGACAGGGAGTAGTCGGGGGGCAGAGCGCAACCTGTGACAGAAATTAAGAATATTTTAGCATCTCGGTGACAATACATTTACAATACACATTATTATTTAACTACAGTATTGGTTTGAAATAATGATGATTATTATGATGTGAAACGTGGAAGTTAAGTTCCACTTTGGAATAGGTCTGAAGTCTATTGCTATACACCTGGAACATATTCAGACTCCGGATCATTACTAGAAAATCTAATTTAAAAAAATTCAATAGTGCTCGACCCCGGAATATAAATCCAGGACCTCTTTATCGGTAGTCATTCGCAATCACCACGACCAACGAAGCAGCCAAATATAATCAACGAAGAATACGTGACTAATAAATCAAGACGTAAAAAACTCACCAATAGCAATGAGACACGGTAGCGCTTTGCCGAACAGTTCCGGTTCGTAGTCCATCTTGCTGAGGGAGTCGAAGATGTTGGAGAACAGCATCATGGTGAGCCGCTTCTCCTCATCGGAGGAGGCGCCGTAGAGGCCCTGCCCGCCTGTGCTGCCGTAGTACTTCGCGCAGCGCTCGTAGTGCAGGGTCAACAGCTGGAGAAATACAAAAAGTGTTAGCCAAGTGAAGGGTTAAGCTGTTTAGACATGAAGAGGGTATTTTTAAGGGTATAACATGTTCTGATTGGAGGAGAAGGTGTTCTTTGATCTAAAGTGTAATATATTTACATTCAATGTCATCTTGTATTGATCTAATTAAAGCTGTTTGTGCTGTAAGTAAAGAATTTTTTTTCATTGTGTTAGGAAAGAACATCGTCATTAACTATATTATAGTAAGGGATGTGTTTGGTCTGGGGTAGGACAATATATGTTTTTATAATAATAGACGATACAGCTAACTTAACAAGGAAATATCTTTCATATCTAAGTTAGCTGTATTCGTTTCAATAAGAAATCTTAGACCTAGATTTAGATCCTATACCTTTCGTATCATTTTCTAAGGTCCAAGCTGAGGCGGTACCTGTTCGAAAATATTACGAACTATGAACATCTAATGCTAGACAATGTATCTTGAACTGGTCATTCTCATTATTCGTCTAGTAATAACGAAACGAAGCCTTCAGTCAACATGCGTCCGTGACGCTCACCCGCAGCGCGACGGTGGTGTACTCGGAGAGGCGCGACACGTCCACGGTGAGCTTGCGCAGCAGCTTGAGCAGCATGGACGGCTGCATGGCCGACGTCAGCGCCACTAGGAAGTCCGACACGGCCTCGCGCTGCCCCTTCGTCAGCATGCGGTTCTTGGACAGCCTGCACACGTAGTCATATGCCAATTGAGGAATAGCCATTTGATTTGGAATTTAACTGTGTGTAAATTATGTGCCATTTAAAATAATAAACTTTAAGCATTATAAAAATATGGTTTTTGTTATGCGTTTGGAGGTTGGTGTAAAATACGCCACTCTTGCATAAATGCACTCTTTGTTAGTTCGTAAGCAAATATGTTCAATGTTCTTATTTATTTTGCTGTTATTTTTGAAAACGTTCATTACTTTTTTAATGATGGAATCTCAATAACCCAGTTTAAAAATAAAATTGATTTTATTCACAAATTTAAAATAAAACTGACTTTTTCCACAACCTAAAAATAAAATTCGACTTTTTCCATAACTTAAAAATAACATTGACTTTTTGCACAAAATGGAAATAAAATTACATTTTCCACAACTTTAAATCAAATTGACTTTTTTGTTTTAAAGCTAAATACACACCTGTACACGGTGTGCAAGGTCGCGTCCAACAAACTGGCGTAGTTTTCAGCTTCGTTGTAGAAATTTGCATGTTTAATTAAAAGCGGTAGGATCGAATTTCCTATGTATCTGTTCATAGACAGCGCCATGTCGGATTCGCAACCGTCGTTCTGTAAATATGAAAAAATTGTAAGCAAATTACCTAGCTTT
>DWEJ01003187.1:0-10658 GCA_018245835.1 Mysoria sejanus stolli | reverse complement strand
CGCTTTGGGGGAGGCCTATGTTCAGCAGTGGACAGCTGTAGGCTGATGATGATGATGATGATGATGATGATGATGATTTAAAATTTATACCTTTAATACTTATACGTATTATTGATTTAAATATAACATCAGCCTGTATAAAAGTGGGGCGGTGTCGGCGCCCGCCCGCTATGCGCTTCGCACTTATGAAATATAAATAGGCTTTTGTTAACGTAACTAGTTCACCCTTTATATATCGCCGCATACAGCCTTCGAGTTTTCGTATCAAAGGAGACTAGGTTGTTCAAAGTACCTACTGATTAAACTCGTACAGTATGCGCAAAATATTAAACGATAAAATTCTTTAGGAATGTTAACAATATAAAGTAAAAAAACCTAACATATACGGTTATTAACGATATAATTTATAACTAATATTTGGCATTCCTATATCATTGGCCTTTATCACGACGTCAGCGTAAAATGATATAGGTACCACTGAATAAGGTTCTTTGCAGACTAAGGTACCTTAATGGGTACTATTAATATTATTCTTCTATGTGCAATCCAGCTTAAGACCATCACCCCAACGGTCAGGTTCATTAAGGAAAAAAGAACACATCAACAATGTGTTACATTAATTCTATCGTTTCTATGCTTCAAAGGACATAGAAAACCGTACTATAACATATACAGATAACACCATCTTGTTGACCACCACTCAAAGTATATGAACAGAGGTCATGATATAATGGTTAAAGTCATAACCATATTGTTATAAGTAGCCTAGAATTACAGCCACTCACAAGCTGTTTCCATTTGACTGCATCTAAACACACTCGAGTAACCACTTAACAGTACAAAGATTGAACGTCCATATCTGAAGTCTATCGTGAAAGCCCCGCTGAAATTCAAGGTACAACGGTTAAATAAGTAGCCGAAACGATTCTCACCGTTATAAAAAGCCCGCTAAGCGCCAATTTAGCGTAAGTCGGTTGTGTGCGACGACGAATATATAATTGATCTGATAAACGTCCAACTTAAAACACCTTTTAGTTTTATTCGATTTTTTTACAAGGTTCACAGTTTGTGGTTATTCAACGCTCGTCGGGCGCTTGCGTTACCGTTGACGGTGAACGAGGAATGAGTGAGTGCTGATGAATCGCTATGTAAAATTAATATATTACTAATATTGAATGTGACTATATATTTAACATATTTATTATATCATACTCTCATACCTAAGACGACCTAAATCGTATTATAAAAAAAAAACAGAATTATTGAATTTCACATATTGCGACCTCTCATCGGACGAAGACTATGAAACCTTCACGTGTCTCTCTGTCCAGCGTAATCGAGGTTCTCGTTGATTACGTACCTGCTTATGCGTACCTGCTATAAGTACAAATATCAACTTGACCAGCAGTGGACAGGTACTGATAGCTCAAAATGCTTTGAGACACGGACATCCCTGAGACAATGTTTACATTTTCATGTTTGTGAAAAAAATAATAGATTAAGTTCGTCTGTTTTTCTGTACAAGAATAGATGTTCTGTTTCACAGTATTGTACGATAAGCATTTTTAATACCTTTTTCAATGTTATAGTTAATATTTTCATTTTTACACACCTCCACCTACCTCTACGGGGATTACAGTCGTGATGTTGCGTTTTCACTTTTATTAATAACAATAGGGGTGTCGCTACTTCAAATGTATCATGTATTATACAGTTTCTTTGAAACTAAATTTCTTGCATGTCATTCATATTGTCATTTCTTACATGACTTAACTATATATGCGTAAGGATAGATCACTTATCGCTCATCGTTTACTCGGGCGCAGCGTTAGAAAAACATTAAGTATAATTCAGCTTGTACTTGCAAAGTTAAGGTCAAAGTTACTTTGACCCATGAAGATAAGTAATTTTTAATAGAACACCATTTCGGTTATCATTTTCATGTTGATATATGAAATATTGTTCCTGTTCCAGTTTATAAATGAACGCCCCTAAAATTACTTTTTTCAATGTGAAAGAAAATATTGTAAAATGTTACTGTTTATAAGTAACTATATACAGCGTATAAGCCTACGCTTCGTATATCAGTTCTGACTGGAAATAAGTTTGCATTGCCTGTTTTATGGTTATTAAATTAAATATTGTTAGTACGTTAACATTCAAACTAAAAAATAAATATAAAATTAATAACAGTCGGTTGAAATGAGTTGTTTTAATTATTCGGTTATCAATGAAAAGAAAATTGCATGATTTATAAAATTTCAAATAGGAATCAAATATTTAATGTTAACAATAAAGTCATCGCTATTGTATCTTCTCATCGATGATTAAAATACATGACCAAAATAATTTCCGTCATAAATAAATTTAATTTAAGCGTTATTTAACACTTATCTGATGGTTAAATTAATATTAATTTTAAAACTTTAACCGCCTGTATTCAATTACCTCCAAAGAATGGTGAATAAAAAGCAAGTAATTTTCGCTCATACTATAACGATGGGAGTAAGTTCAGGGCGTCTCTATATAGCACAGTGGTTCTCAATCTGTATCTTAATTTGTGTCTAAAGGACGTTTCTTAAGGCCCAGGACCACGTAAAATAATTTTTAAATAAACTTATCATCACTTCTCTTAGCCTCGAAGAGGTAAACAGAAGAGAGTAGTACACTACCACGCTCCACTAGTATGAGCGTGAGATAATTGCAAAAGTATTACTTTTTAAATGAAACTTTAAAAATGTGTTAGAAAAAGACGAAAGATTTTACGGGAATTAATTTTATTACCGTGCGAAGTTATGAATAACTATTGGGAATAAAATTAATAAAACACGTTATTGACGCTCGCGTTCAACGCTGATGCTTAGAAATACGTGGGAATATCATACATGACAATGTATTCTATACAGGAAGACAACAGGCTCGTAGATTTTTTATTTCTTCACATTAGAACAATCTTGCGAGCGATAGATAACATAGCTTTGAGAATGTCTGTCTCATGAGAAATATCGATTAAATTTAGTTGTGGTCTATTCTGTTCTCATGTACGTGTATCTGTTTACTAATTTTACATAACATTTAACGATACTAATATAGAGCACATTCAATTCTATTTTTATTATTATTATTAAATGCAATTTAACTGTTTTCCTTCAAAACCAGCAAGGCTTTGTCTGTTACCCTTCGGGTGTTGCTAATGTTCATAGCTGACGGTAACCACGTAATACCATCAGGTGGTTCCATCTGCCTCTTTGTCAGACTGAACATAAAAAAAATCCTTTTGTCGATTTTTCTATATTAGACTAAAATATTATTATTTTATATTATTTATTATATTTTTAGGTAACACGTAATTTTTCAAATACTTGTAGTATTATAATGTTAGACCAATAACCAAAATACTATCATTCATTCCTAATACGACGATGACAGTGTACAGGGTGGTGTTAGATACAACATATTCCGTGAAATGAGAGGCTTGCTTCTTTTCGCGGCGTCCTGAACACTGAAATTTCCGGATCGGATCGGGCTCGCACTCAGCCATATGTTCAGAACCACTGACCCAGAATATTTAATAACACCAACATCGAATTAAGCGCAGTCGAGCGAAGCCTTTTTTCTTGCTACCTCCTATGATGGATTACCTCGCTTATCGAAGATTATTGTTTTTCACGAACCAACGCTGCCGAAGGAAAACCGACCGATTTGTCATATCGAAAGCTAAGCTTATCGGGCGGCGTAATTGTTTTCGAAATTCGAAAAAAAAAACAACCACCCGGGAATCTGATAAGGGAATTAATTCCTTGGGTCGTAAGGGCAAATGTGTTATCGATTTGCGGACTTCCGTTTCGTTTTTAATTACCGCCGTAATCTCTATTCGGAGGCATATTGGCTTTTGAATAAAATTGCTACGTCGCTTCATTTGCTTTTAACTATGTAGAATGACAAAAAAACTATTGGCAACCTGTGTGCAAATTACTTTGCGGGGGTTAATAAAGCTAGAGAGCCGCTGGCAACATTTAGTAAAACCATCATTTTGTTGAGTCTAGACAGATACATATTTCAAAGCTATATCTAGAATAGAAACGGTCAATAGAGTCTTAAACTTATACTTGGTAAAATACGTCACTTGGTAAAACTCGTGAAAGAATTAAATCGCATTAAGCACCAATTAGGAGGTAAATTCAATAAAGTTTGACAATCACTAAACTAAATACATGCTTTTGTTTATTTTTCTCGACTGTTTACAAGCTCACGTTTTACGCCGCTTTAATATCGCCGTGCGTTTCAGGTTGCCATCGATAAATCCGCGTTACCATCGAATTAGCATAGGATCGATAGTTTTCTTCCGGCCGTACCGTCTACGGGCCAGCACGGCTCCCAGTGTACAGCTATAAATGCACAATTACGTAGTTATATTCCATACTGTGTAGGGTGAGTTGGTAAAAGTTTGTATTTAGTGTAATTTGACAGTACAATATCGTTGGGATAGTAAAGTTATATTATATACAATATACTCGTGCAATATCTATGTTGAGAATTTTCAAACGATCAATTAAACTGACAATATATTTTAAGGAATGTTACTAGTTAGATTTGCGTAGACTTAGTGTGACGATTATTGGCGTGTAAATGAATAATAAGTAACGTTACGTAACAGCCATACACCGAGCATCGAAATCCAGTGTCTGAATCACTAAAAGAAGTTTCTAGTTTAAAAAATCAAACAAAGCTCAAATCAAGGATCGAATCTGGAACCTTGCCTTGAACGCTTGCAACCATTTGACCAACGAGGCAGTCAAAGTAGATGAATTTTAGAATACAGATAATATTTATTATTTATACAAATTAAACAATAACCTTTAGAATAATTGGACCTGAGGTACAATCTTATGTTAGATAATAAAAATTATGTATTCAAACGACACAGGAGCTGGAATGGTGCTGATTAGGTTTGGCTTTTATCCAACATGATTTCTACGCTGATAACAGATTAGATGTACAGAATATTATGTGTCAGTGTTAAATTCGTTTCAAGACTGCAGGTGTAGCACCCGTTATTATAAGTGTAGTGTGTATTGTCGTTGCTTGATTGGATGAAAACAAACAATTCACATCAAAAAGGAAAACAATTAAACATATATACAAGGTTACAAGGTTACAAGGTTAATATACAAGGTTTAACTGGCAGTTTTCTCTATCACCGATTTTCTCACTAAGTAGGTACGTTTCAACAATTTATAAAAAATGGCATCTTAACGTTTCTTGCACATGGTCATTCGGTCTTAAACTAGGTAAAACCTGTGATATTCAAACTATTGTTAATGTTAGTGATGCGTCGAAATCTTATAAGTTGATAGCATTATTACCTAATGGCACTTAATTGAGTATTAAGCGGGCTCTTAAGCTGTTAAGCCTTATCTTTTTTCGGGATGGCCCGACTAGTTTGGGACCTATACGAGGTTCTTCCTCATGAGCTCCCGCCGATTGCAGTGAGGTCGCAGCGGACATTCCCAACACATAGTCTAGCCGGCTTCATACTCAATTATAAATACTCACAAAACATTTAACAATAAAATAATGACACTATTTAATGGTCCGAGTACGAACAGGCGTGTGTACTTTTTAATAAAACGTCTGAGTATTTTTTTCATTTAATACCCATTAGAGAGTTGATTATGACAGCGGTGGCCAGTAGCACTTGTAATTTGATAAGCGTCGCTGCTGAGGGAGAATATTTTCACTTCATTTATCAGCGAACGGGCACAAGTTCTAAGAAACGTACGATATTTCACCGGCTACCGGTACTCGGTGCCGATTTTTTGTTAGCCCTTTTGGTGCCCGAACTATGCAACGCCCCGCTGCGCAGCGGCGAAAACTTTACGAATCGTGAGTCACTGTAATCGATGCTTCAACAATCGATTTAATTAGAATTATCGATATTTTTTAATGTACAGTCGCGCACGTGAGCTTTACTTTGTAATTTTTTTATAACCTGTTCAGTTTTTTCGTTAGTTACATATTAGATATCTAATTGTGGTTTAAAATTTTTGTTACGCGTGATTAAGTTTCTTTTTGTACGTCGTATTAAAATATCGCAGTGGCATGCGAGTATTGCAATATATTGCTTTAGTTTTTTGACAATAAATTTGGTATAATGAATTTGATAATTATATTGCTAACTTTTTATACTCTAATTACATAGAACGATAAATGTTTGAGTTATTTGGAATTTTAATTGGTGCAATTTATGCTTAGAGATTTCGAAACTGAGCTGTCTTTTGCGGGTTGAAATCCCTTCAAAGGCAAATATTTGTGTGATTTGGCGAATGATAGTTTCGTATCAAGGGTGTACAATTAATTAATGGGTCGTCTTGTAATCATGATAATACCTACTTAGCATCAGATTGCCATACGTAACTTGTTACATAATATTATATTTTGACGTTCTTTTTTCACATAAGACAATTATGGTTCGCAGTATAAGGCAGTGCCGAAACTGGTGGTGGTATTCAGTGCTGTGGTATTGAAGAGTCCTGTTTCCAGCAATGATCAGAAAGGGGCTTTTACTTAAATTTTTGTCAAACTGAGCCATCAGTTATCTGTTATGCGTGTTTGACGTACATACTTGTAATTGCCTTGTGTGCTGACATTGTATCTTTTCATCTACTACTTTTCCAACTACCGCCGTATAATGTTTTGATTCTTCCAACCAGTTTTAATTACAAAAACTATGGATGTACTCGTGTATTCAATAATATAATTGATTCTTGTTAAATCCAAGCAACTTATCATATTTATGGTGATGCATCTATACACAGGCAGCTGTATAATTTGAGAGCTCAGACAATGGACGCTAAACACTGTGACGGTAATTATGGGTGTAATTAAACGTATAATTTCTGTTCTGTTGTCATTTTTCGTAACCAGTGACAGATTCGTTACCGGTAACTAATAATTTAATTTAATTTCGAATCTTTGTCTACATTTAATAAAATTATCGATTCGCTTGTGTAACATTGGTCGTCGTTTGAAATGGCTATTAGAAATTGATGATGAAACAAATGATTTTAATTTGCATAATTTGACTGATACTGCATGTAGGTAGGTAGTTATGACATGATTAAGCCAATTATGAAAAAAAAAAAACATTAATATACGTTGATATTAGTTTTTTATACATATAAATGTCTACGTCCATATGAATATTATCATCCTTCTACAGGAATACTGCAATAATTTCTGAAACATTATGATTAAAATGTTGCTTTGGAACAACGTGCGAAGTGATTTAGTTTGAGACATTCACACTAAGTGCTATTTGTGAATGATAATCCCTACATTGGGGACGTAAATCCCCTAACCGCATACCCAGAAGCTTCGCAGTACGGTAACATAGCGTATATATCATAAATAAGCATACGCTCAATTTACTGTCATATATTTGAAGGTTAAAAATGTATTCCGTTTTTAAATCAACAATAATTACTTCTCACGTGATTCGATGTCATATATATATTGGAAAACAATTTAAAGCACTTGTGCCGCTAACAGTACGCTATCACTAACGTACAGTCGCCGTCGTCGATGCTTCCAATAAAGCATATACCAGTCCCCCCCACTGATTTTTATATTCGAACCTCGTTCCGAATAAAATTATAAAGGGCATTAATAATTCACTAAGTGATATATGCACTACTCGAGTATGCAAAGTAAGTATAAATTTACGCTTCCAATTATCGACGCTGTGTTGGAATTTGTTTTTTTTGGTTCATGTTTGTTTTAGAGTGCGGCATTGGGTTTTTGGTATATTTGTATAGAAATACTGTTTATTTCAATTCGCGTTTCTGTTTGTGAGTAAACGGAACCGAAAATACTAAAGTAATACTGAGTTCAACAATTTAAAAATTAAATTGTAATATTTAGATAAGAAACTACATAATTCGGATATATAATGTTGTGATCAAATTCGGTATAATGAAATTTGGTACAAATCTCCGATGTCTAATAATCCTGGTGACGTTTTGGGGAAACAACTTGTGGTACTTGCTCTGCGCTATTAGGAGGACTCCGGGATCTTAAGCGCATTGGTGCATTCCTAGCTTTACGGCCCTATTGTCTTACACTTGAGAGACATAATGCTTCATCCAACCATC
The DNA here is from genome assembly GCA_018245835.1 of Mysoria sejanus stolli. Taxonomy (NCBI): domain Eukaryota; kingdom Metazoa; phylum Arthropoda; class Insecta; order Lepidoptera; family Hesperiidae; genus Mysarbia; species Mysarbia sejanus. The sequence continues at coordinate 2,505 of DWEJ01003187.1, read as the reverse complement.
CAAGTTCCGGTTTGTACGGTGATACGTGGACGCACATATCCATGTTTTTATAAATATTATTAATATTAATTAAAGCTTAGAAAAACATCTCAATCACGTCATTACGTCAAGCACCATCTAGACTTCATTAATCAAAATTGTCGCACAGTTGGTACTTCTGTTACTGACAATAGCGCCAAACGTGAGTTGCAGGACCTCTCGACTGTACCTGCATCGATCGAGTCTATTCAACTCGGTAAAGCAAAGATAAGAAAATCTAAGCCCGCGAGCCGGTATTGATTACGTTACCAGAAACATCGGGCGGGTAAGAACAAGATCATTTATTAATACGCGGGGTAGATGTAATAAAATCTTTTGACAGAATTAAATACGTATCTGGAATCGCGTTTACAAGTAATCGATACATCGGCATTTGCATTCGGTGTGTTTCAGGTTTGTATTCGTTTTGCAATGGTTGTGTGGACGTGATTCTTACGAGTAGCTCTTAAATTGGAGTAGTTGGCAGTATGACGGAAATCGAAGCTCCCTTCCTTCACTTGGCTCTTGTAAAAGCTGGTTAATTTACAAAATTTTCTTATGTATGTATTTTCGTTAATAGATTATACGTATTGGGATATTTTGGTCTTAGTTTAATTTTCGAGTACAGTTTAGGAGACGAAATCTAAATTGTATTCGAATTTTTGCGTCGTGATTTATGACGGCTTAACCTCAGATATTATACAAAGATTTTCATTTAATAAATATTAATTCAGCCCTCATTCGGTACACTTAAGTAGTCTGCAAAATGTCCACATACTTACCTTGGAAATAGCTCTTGGTTCGCAGGTAGCTGACTGACAAACGCAGTATGGAGAGGCGGTCCAGCTTGCTGAGGATGTTCTGCTCGAAGGGCAACAGCGACGCCAATGTGTCCAGCTCGGCGTTCAGCCGCTCGCGGTGCCGTTTGCTTGGGTTGCTCTTCGTTACCCCGTCCTTTGATGGGGGTTTGATGCTGAAACAAATCAAATTTCACGTGATTCAATAGTACAGTTAATATGAACAAGTGAATTGTAGCAGAATCCCTTTTCATCCTGTAGTTAGGCTTAATCTAAATTAGGCTTCATTTCTTTGACGAGAACAAGTATGTCTTGTTGGGTATAAAATGTGTATATAATGTAAGATTATTACATAATGTTTATTTTTCAACTCTTTGGTTTTTAGCTGTAAATATGAATAAATGCTCTATTGATATTGTCCGCTGAATTAATTTTATTAAATCTTAGTACATTTGTTTTTGTGCGTATGGAGTTTATTTGAACCGTAAAAGATTGGGCACATAAAATATGTTTCTTACGTCGTTTTTTTGTACATTTTTAAAACATACCACAATAGAGCAAAATATTATGTGGAAATATTTCATGCCATCTAAATGTAAATTCATCAACACGTTTTATTCTAAACGAAATGTCTACGTGGCTCACCACCGTGACATGATTTGCTACGATCTAAGTACATTGATAACATGTCCTTGAAGTTATAACTATTAAAATGGCTCCTGGATAATGTCGACTTCTATTACTAATGGTCAGAGCTGCTGATAAACTAGAATCGACAATTAACAGTTATGGTCACGAAGAAGTATAAATTGAGCATCTGTATGCAATCGTTAGTATGTAAACTAAGGAGGGATGTGACTTATTCGTTTGGCTTTATGCAAGCGAATGCTTACAGAATGTTTCGCACCTAGCTCGCTTATGCGTTCTTCTTTGAATCGACATTAGTTTAGAGTGAGTTTTTCAAGCACTATATTATTTTTATCACGTATAAACAAAACTTTTGTAAAACTAGTATCGTGTACACTAAACAATATAGATATATTTGGGCTAGACACAGCCTTGACTATAGCGTAAAGGGATGGCAAAACGCCAGGATTATAAGTACGTGTTTCTACATATAAAATGTCTTAGAGATTTTTGCATCCAGACATAAAAATATCGTATTTATCGTACAATATGTGTCTTAGTTGGGAATCAAACTAAGAACCTCTTCCACAATTGCGTTCTCAGCATTCAGTCACGTATATTCTTTGACTCACAGGTCAGTAAACAACAAAACACTGTATGTTGGGAAGTGGCAGTCGACCTTATATGTTTCTAAAGTTTTCTGTGAAATTAATAATACGTTCGTTATAACTCTACGAAAACATTCCAGTCATGATTAAATCATAACATTATTATGTACATTGTGTGTATTTGATTATAAATTTTTGTTCCGACGAAAATTGCTTCTGAATAACGGCGTAAAAAAACTTCAAAAGCTCACATCACTTATTTAATAACTAGATGTGCTCGCGGCTTCGCCCGCGTGGATATGTGTCACAAAGTTTTTCCCGCGTAAATAAAGACCTCGTGGAAATTCTAGGATGAAAAGTAGCTTGTATTTTGCTTCACAGAGAAAAGAAAAAATCAAATACAATGTGCAGGCGAGCTACGGGTGAGAGCCGAGGGACGCAACGCGGACGCCAGC
>DWEJ01003186.1:0-10663 GCA_018245835.1 Mysoria sejanus stolli | reverse complement strand
CGCCATCTATCGGGCACATATCCAGACTCCGAACCACTACTAGAATTTAATTTCATTTTAGATTTTCCAGAATTTTTTCTAGAAAATTTTCTAGTAATTATCTAAATCAGAAAATTTCTAAATTAAAAAAATTCTAGTGTTAAATAGTGTTCGACCCGGGCATCGAACCCAGGACCTCCCGATCTGCAGTGGCACTTGCAACGAGGTAGTCAATTTTAAAATATGTATTGTTTTCATTTACAATATCGAAGAGGATGAATCCTTTCACCACGATCGCTGATGATTCACGATCGGCCATCGACTCGACGAAGAAGCTCAACTTGTCTTATGAAGTCGCGTGTAAAAGCATGTAGGTATGTAAAAACTACAAGTTCTCAACGGCCAGTGTGAAAGTGCTGTGAAGAGCAATCCCCGCGCGCCGCGCTCCGACAGACCACGCCTGTTTAAATACCAATTTAAATTGTTCACTGTTAAGCAGCTTGCTCATGTTCCGTGCTTTTTGTGCCATCACGCCTTGTATGATGCGTAAATATGGTAGATGTATTGGTCCTTCATTTCATAGGTTAAATACAATTTTATTGATACGTCTATCAATGTTTTATGGGTGTGTGTGTACGTGTATCGTGATGTACGTGTATCTTGACCAACACATGGCAAACCGTTGACATTATGACTTTAATATTCCATACGAGTATTCCGCGTACATTACTGACTTGAACATTGTATGTTCAACGGTGAGTTATGTTTGTTTGCATGGTCCTATATACCATTTAATATATTTTATTTCAGCGCAATTTCGTTTCGATTTTCAATAGCGATTGTCTAAAACGTTTAATAAATCATTGAACATCCTATTTTTTAACTAATACTGTACTATGGAACTTTGCGGGCACCGAGGGAAGCCAAGATTTATCTTGAAGACGGCAGATCAATGTACAAGGAGCCCTGCAGGTAAATATATAGTACTCGGTGCTCTCTGCCCACCCCCTCTGCCCTACAGGGACCTGACGTGAACATATGTATATATGTAAATTGAGTGAATTTTGTATTAAGTCCGTAAGTCGGCGCAATTTTAACATTTTCGTCAAGACATTATTTAAATATGTATGAAAAACGGACAGTGTGCAACAATCTTCATGTAGGTATGTTTGATACATTTCCAAAATATTAATTTCGTCAGGTGAGAGGGATGCCAATAATGTAACAGTTGTAATTGAATGTAAACTAGTCACCCTTCAGAAAGCTGCTCGTACCTTTCTAGGGATTTATTAACAAAGTAATGAATTTCAAATTTGGTATATATTTTATTTTGGGCGCCATTGCGATTTGTTTGTGCCTATTACTATGCCAACGTAAGTAGTATTGTTCACAGGAGAAATTATTAAACTAATTGGCTATATACAAAAAACGTACGGTACGCAATATTACAAGACCATACGACTATCAATAACAGGTAAGCTGAAGACAAGGAGGCTTGATGTGGTCGGAACGCCCGTGACAATTAGTCTCACGATCGTTCAAAAGGTAATTGCATCTGGCGTTGCTAATTTGCTACAGGTCACATTTGGGTTTTAAGCTACAGTCGCGTCAGAGATACGAACCCTTCACATGAGTTAAAATGATTAAAGCCTTACCACCTTTACAATCACAACAATTTGTTATTCCGCCTGTAATCCCGGCCGGAATTTTAAACGATGAGTCAGTTTGTCTCATAGCTTATGATTGTCCAAGGCACCCCTGTTTGAATTGTAATGTGCTATTGTGAGAGTGAAGGGTCATTTGTTTAGTGCGTGGCGTCGCTGGTCAATGTGTAATCCTGTGCCTCCATTGGTGTCCCTTAGTTAGTGGCACACTATCACCCATCCGGCTATTAGTACCGTTCCAAAATGTATCTCTATTTTCATTAGACAGCCATTTTTGAGACCCTATTCGAAATTCAAAGCAATTGACAAGTTATAAACAGTAACTTACATAATTTTAATATCTTAATACATAGAGCATACCTACTACGTATTCTGTACATAGAACTTGAGTAGAAACTGTGAATCGGTTCCTACTAGGCTCACATAACTAAACCTAACTGGCTGCTTATACTGAATGAGAGAAAATTTCCCGTTGTGTTACCACACATACGCTTCATGGAAAGCTATCGTTAATACTGTATTGTTTTGTATTGCGAATATGAAAAACAACGTTTATGACATACGCACCTACATTACATTATGATTTACAATTTCACATTTTTAAAATCTGAGAGTCATAATAATATGATGAGCCTCGCACGAACCCAGGACCGGTAGCAATTTACGTTAATAATAATTAACACGTAAGCCTTTTTCCCAAGCTGTTCTCTAAACAAAAACGTGACTGTTGCCTGTCTCGTTGGTCGTGTTGGTTGCTAGTGCGACTGCCTATCGGGAGGACCCGGGTTCGATTCCCGGGTCGAACACTACAAAATTTTCTAATCTAATTTATTTAGATTTTCTAGTAGTGGTTCGGAGTCTGGATATGTGCCCGATGCATGGCAATAGGCCCACCACCTATTCCATAGTGGGATGTAAATGTAACTGGTAAAACGTGTAAATATTCAACATTCTTCTGCCTACCTTCTCGGGGATTACGGGCGTTAAGTTACATTATTATTATTAAGTTACATTAAGTATATTCAGGTGACTCGGTTTAAATGCAAGGTGAGACAAAAGAGCAAGTAACAATAAAAGCGGGCCACGGGCGGACATCATCCGGTCGATTCATCGGATCTGATCCGCTCCATTAAAAATATGGAGTAAGGAAACTCGGACCGAGATCGGACGTTGCTTTTCGCACTGCCTTCGGTCCATGCAAATATGCCTCTAGTAAATTGAACATAATCACATCATAATCGTATAAGTCGTTGAATCAGTCATTTTGTTCGGCGTTATCTTTTGCAACACATATCTACTAATTGTTTAAGGACTTCGGTGCGCCAGTGTTGTGATGCGTATTAGAGGTTCACGTTGTATATAGAAAAGTCACATAAAGACGGAAATCGGACCTAGTGTTTAGTTTACCTTATAACTACTTCACCGATCACTACAGAACGTATTTTCACGGATTCGAATCGGATGCAGTGCGGAACCGAACTCAGATTTTGTTGGTAATAGTTGGTAATAATGAACATTACTAGAAATCCGACGTAATGGACACGTTGTCTGTATGATTAGTCCAGTGAGCATAAGTTAGTATGAGGTCAGCTAGTAAAAGTCGGAAAGTGCCCTTTTCGACGTTTGTAACAAGCTTGTTTCCAAGCGGATTAAAAAGAAATTTAAAGTTCGTCTTTTTTAATTGAGTAATATGAACACTGATAGTTATGACAGGGCTAAAAGTTTTATTTTCTATTTTTTTTATAAAAATTGTCGAAACCGACATGTCTGTATGAGAACAGTAATGAATGTCGAAGGAGCACGTCACTCCTGTAAGGATAGCGATACTTCGCTCTCGACACGGCTGAAGTCCCGCGACGCAGCTGGTCGTGGTGTACTCCGCAGCGGCTTTCAAGTCGATTGGGTGATATAAAGATATAGGCTGAACTTGCTGCCTTGGCGTCTGTTACTATATTAAAGAGACGGGGTCGTCGCTCGTACAAAGCAGTTGCAAAGGCCTTTGTCTAAGCATTAAATATTTGCATCAAGGTTTTGTCGCTGTCGCGTTTTCCAAAGGTTAAACAATAAAGTGTTGCATTTGATTCTTAATTCACCTTACAGCTTAGCAGTTAAACCCTAATGGCTTAGAACTCAGTCTCAAAATCTGGATGTCTTGGGTTTAGAGTGCATATTTTAAACACGAAATGCGTATTTTAAAATGTAATATCAGTAGCTGCAACGGTGTAAGAGAACATCGTGCGGCAGCTTCCTGCACAATATTCACTGAGGCTTGAGGAGTCTGTCCACTAGCACGTGGTTAGCTGGCAAATATGACCTTAACTCTTTTCATTCTGAGAGGAAACAAGTGCCTAACAGTGAACAAGATTGATCACGATAATGCTGATAGAAAGTTAATTAAAAGGTAAGGCTTACAGTGAGGTGACTCCGATTTGTTGTTGCGTTACATGACACTCATTGGTCGTGTTATTTGCAAGCGCGTTTGCCGATCGAGAGGTTCTGGATTCAAAATCCTGGTCGGGCACTACTGGATTTTTCTAATTTAGATTATCTAGTAGTGGCTCAGAGTTTGGATATATATCCATTGTATAGCAATAGGTCACCACCTATTCCAAAATAGGCCGTAACTGGAACTGGCGAACCTTAGCATTGCGGTACACTCCTCCGGTGATTTTACGTTTTTTTGTCATAAACTAATAACTTGTAAAACAACATTCATAGTTTGTGGTATTCCGTATACATAAACATATTCACGAACGTAATCAGCGCACTGTTTCCTATTTCCGTCGGACTTGGTTCCATTTCATGAGCTGCATTTACAAGTTTGTTACGATTCACAGAACATTACCTAATACACTCAGGCTGTGATATATCTTCACATTTTCTCCTTCACCGATACAGATATTTCAGTGTCTTACTGTCTGAAATATAAATATTTATTCTTTGAAATGTCGCTCTGATAATGGTCAAATTATAGCAAAACACAACAGTCGTACAAAACCACTTCACTTTCGGTATGATTGCTGCTGGTCGTTCGTCTATTTTACGACCACTATTTTTATTTATTTATTTACCGTTAATTACATTATAATATCTATTACTATATTACTTAATATCTAGTGGCATTCTCTAACCGTCGACCTGTGGCGATGGCGAGCAATTGATGGCAGGCGGTAATAATAGGAAAAAAGGGGAGTTTATTAGAGTTAGCCACGTGGGCCCTCAAGAGTCCACTACTATGATTCACCAGTACATACCTACTCTAAAGTTTTATTTAACCGATTTAATAACATTCTTCGTCGTCCTAGTATTCTAGATAAAACTAATTTTGTCCAACTCCTCCGTACTAAAAGCAAAACAGTGTATTGCTATTATACCGCATTAAAGTTGAAAATCCAAGTAAAATGAGAAACTGAGAAAATGCAAGTGTAAATAATTAAATAGCATTTTCCTAAGTGATACAATACTATTTTAACACCCATATTTAAGATATTTCGAATTGTAATTAAATAACAGAGCATCGTTATAATATATTATCTTAATTAATACTCAGGTGTTCCCTTATAATAATCAGTAGTGCCATAGTTAATAACCTAGCTCGATAGGAAAGCAGGCTGTTTTAATAACCATAGTTACTTCAGTTTCGATTGTTCCCCAAAGTATTCGCACTTTCAATTAATAGCTTTAAGAATTAATATTTTCGAGTCGTACTTTGTATATGCCTAATTTGGGGGCGGATTAACCGTATCATATCACTACCAACGCTCGGAACCGGTTTAAAAATACCGGTTAATTTTGGTTAAATACCGGTAAATTATTTCACTCTTTCTTTACCGTTTAAACAGTTAAACGGTTTCTAATTAACCTAAATGATAAAGGTTACCGGTTATTTTGATAATAAAATGAAATAACGGTTTATCATCCAAATTAACCGGTTAATTAGTCTTTCTAGAAAATTTCTAAATTATAAAAATTCTTTTGTAGTGTTCGACCCGGGAATCGAACCCGGGACCTCCCGATTGGCAGTCGCACATGCAACCATCACGACCAACAAGTGCAAGTGCAAGTGGTTGCAAGTGCGACTTATAGTTATAGTTATAAATTAACAATTTATGGAAAAATTAAACGATGATGCGAACGGTGTGTTAAAATGTAATATTTAAAGAGCTAACAGATATTTTTTTCAATTAAAACTTATCTTTCTTATTCATAATAGGCTTTTTACTAAAAGATAAAAGAGGATGAACCATGACGTTACAAAAAATTAACGTGCGTGCGATTGCGTCTAAAAATTTTGTGAGAGTGAGCGCAGCGTACAGAGCAGGACGAAAACGCGGTATAATACTAATAAACTTGGTTTTAACCGGTTAATTGTGACTACCAAAACCTTAATTCGTGAAAAACCGGTACTTCGCATAAACCGGTGAAAACCGGTAAACTACAATCTTTAACCGATATTGATTTAGGTTTGGGGTCAAGGACCGAAACCGGTTTAGAAATACAACCGGTTTCCGAGCCTTGATGATAAGTAGTGATAAAATATCATATACTATTTCTATCTCATTCACATATATATGTATCGCTATCACCGATTAAAAATTTGTATCACCCATTTATTTAATGTATCCACAACGCTTTTTAAATAAGCAATACAAAAACTTCCGTTTAACGGTATAATTTAATATAATGGTGATACTTTAACAAGCGAACCCTTGAACACAAAGAGGTATCTGCTGGGAATATCGTAATATATTTTTATTTGTTGTTTAAATATTGCAAAGGTATCTTTAATATTAAACGGAATCATAAATTATATTTTTTGCTTACAAAATTGCGCAATCCACAGCTAACGAGGCTATTTTTAGAAAATTATTGCATTTGTTAAGATCTTCATTAAGGAGTTTATGATTCTCTCATTTTTGGACCTTCATTTGTGAAAATTTTTTGCTCTCAAAGCAATTAATGTTTGCGGTCTAGCCGCTGAGGTGACCATTAATTTGTATAAAAAATACCTATAATTACCGACTCGTTTACATACAAAATTAAAATTCTTATTATGAGTCACTGCATACATAAACGAGACCCCAGAAGCTCAACATATAAACGCTAATATCATTCAATTTATGCGTTTTCGTATGTCGTTAAGGACCTTAATGTCTGCTTTGATTGTAGATAGCACTCATTGAAAGTCTTTAATGTCATTGGGCAACTAAAATACTTTAGTATAATACATATTATGTGATATAGACAAGTTTGTAACTTTTATGACTGACATACTTCCCATTAATCACAACATATGTATATTCTGAACATGGCATGTACGTAAATTCACGCCTGTACCCGAAGAGATGGGCAGAGGATTGTAGTACACTCCTACGTTTTACCAGTTACGTTTACGTGGTAAACGTATTACCATACACCGGGCACAAATCCGGACTCCGAGGCACTACTAGAAAACCTAAATTAGAAAAATTCTATAATGCCCAACCCGGGAATTGAACCAGGACCTCCTGATCGGCAAGCGTGTATGCAACCAACACGACCAACGAGGCAAACACTGCGAATATATTTATATATTACAAGTGTGTCGCTACGCCACGTGCCTAACAGAGCACGTCAAGGACATCAAGGGCCAAATGTTTATTTATTTTTTGTTGGACATCCTACCCTAGTAGCAGTCTCTGCCAGTCAACTCTTTGTAGAATGCTAAAAGAAATATAAACATAATTTTAGGTGCAATAATAAAAATACATTAATATTAAGGACTGATAATTAGAATACAAACATGATAAAATTTTGTATCCTTACATCACTAAATTCCTCCTTCTAGTCTTTATTGTCCCTTCTGTTCCTTCTTGTCCTTCTTGTTCCTTGCTTGTTCCTTGCTTGTTCCTTTGTTGTTCTCAAATCACAAAATATCACGTCACCCTACAACAGGAATAAGGTAATTGCTCCCCGAGATTACTCCTTGACGCCGCCGCGTTAAATATTAAATTATTTCCCCATTTGAAAAGTAGCGCTGAGCTATTTGATATAATTTACAATTTCTGATTTTTCTCCTATTTTATTTCTACACAGGTTTTATTTTATACATGCGTTGTTTTTGATGTTTAATGTTCCTACGAATTCTCTTACTTATACCACGTGACAATTAATAGAAATTATTGAACAAAATGACTGACAATTTTGACTACTGACAATTTTCATTAATGCTGAAGGATCTTTAAGAACTGCAAGCCTAAAATAGCACGCAGCATCTAATTTATTAAATAGATACTTATTATAAAAACTAATTATAAAAACTCTACTACTGTTTAGCATTTCAACGAAAGTTTCATTAATATCCCGCCCATGGTGAACAAAGTTTTAATTGGGCTTCCGCTTTCTCGATGAGTCATCGGCAGGAAACTTCGTACGAAACGCAATTTCGAACGTAATATTGTGCGACGAGAACAACAACTGGAAGACCACTGCTTATAGGCTGTGTAAATACCATCTGAGGACACAAACATCATATATTCAATACTTTTTCCTTCAGAACATTGTAAAGTATTTATAATCCTTGGTAATATTGTAGTATGCTGAAAATCTTTTAAAGTCTGACTTCGAAACTAACCAACATATAGGTACCTATAAATACTAAACTATTTCGTTGGTCGTGTTGGTAGCAAGCACGATTGCCGACCTGCCTACTTAGGTTCAAATCTCGAAATTATCACTACTAGATTTTTCTAATTTACATTTTATATTTGTTGTTTGAAGTGTCGAAATATGCTCGGTGTATGGCAATAGACTCACCACCCATTCTAAAATGAGACTTCAACGTAACTGGTGATGTGTGACTGTGCCACACTTTTCTGCTCACCACTTCACGAATTACAGACATGGCTTTACGTCTTTTTTAAACTATAAATAGCACGCAATTAAAAGCACGATTAGAAATAAGCCCAATATATCTGCGATCAGCATGGAACAAGATATTCGTATCGTATTTACCTATATAATACCTACCTACTTATAACATGACGTTTGTATGTGATTGCAAATCCCATATAAATAAATGATTTTGACTTTGACTTTTAATGAGATTCGGTAAATTTAACAACAACGATATCCCAATGAAAGGTAGCTAATTATACATGAAATTATAATACCTCAATGTAAAAGTTAATAAAACTCATACAATATACTATACGGATTCTATGTAAAAAAAATAGCTGATGTAATATAGACATGCATACTTAAAACATAAAAAAACAAATGACAAATATTTCTGAGAGGGAATCGTATCATAACCGCGACTCGTTAAACAGGTTATTTAATCACTGGTTCTAATCACAGGTTCTGTAATCATATGAGCCAGTTAAATCATTGATGGTAGGTTATGTGCGTATTATAATTATCATCTCATCATCATCAGCCTATTGCAGTCCACAAGCTGAGCATAGGTCTCCCCTGAGTATTAATATCCACAATCCCTACTCTGAGAATACGCGTTGGATTCGCAAAGCACAGTTTCTCGCTCGCTCTACGCTGCTTTCCATAGACAACTAGGGAATTTAACTGTGTTTAGACAGCCCGCATTATATAGAGATCTATAAGTATGCCGTGTAAGAAGCCGTACGGCACCCGCTATACCGAGACGGGGCCTAGGAATAAATTTTCACTCCGCCTGGCCCGCAAGGAACCTTGCGTGATGATAAAGTTATAATTAATTTAACTCAATCAATCGATATTTAAACCTACTTAAAAGCAGGCTCGTGTTAATTATAAATTACTACGTAACGTAACTTCACGCCTGTAATTCCCGAAGAGGAAGACAGAGGAATGCAGAACACTACCACGTTTCACCAGTTACGTTTACGTCCCAGCATTATAAAATACTTTTAATATTTAATGAGGATATAAAACACTCACATCAGTTTTCAGTATCAACATCATTAATTAGGCGACACTAATTAGTGTGAGTGTGGTCTTAGGTCCAGGTCGACGTCCAGCAGTGAACTGACAAAGCCTGATGATGAGATTATTAGAAGTTAAATTGAGTTTATTTTAATATATAAAATTTTTGTACGCGGAAAAGATATATATACCTTTTGTTATAGCTGTTTAAGAAATGAATGTACATTAACAAGTAAAGAAAGTAATATAAGCACATAATTTTGTCGGAGTATTTCTCAACCCGACTTTAAAATAACTAAATAATCCTGTTATTTGATAACTATCGTTTAGTTCGTATTTTCGCGGAGCCTCAGATGTTTAAGTACTATTTCGGTCAATGAGCACTATTAAATAATATTTGAAAGTCAAAAAATGAAATGTTAATGTCAAAAATCAATTGTCAAAGCCGATGAATTTAAGGTCAAAGTCAAACAGACAAATTACTTAATTGCTTAAACTTATGACACGAATGGTTAATCTAACATTCTGTAAAGGTTATACAATTTTTATACAACGTATGTAAATGTTGCACTAAATCAATATATATTTGAATATTACCATGTGAATATAAACCTATGTATTCAATGCACTTGGTTTAATTTTTAAAACAAAAAATAAAATCCAGCTTGTCTGTCCATTTACCTCTTTACTAACGTCAAACTCACGGTAGGTTTAATTTCGTCAAATGTTTTCACGACATAAAACGCAAAAAATGCCATACATCATGTATAAATACTTGCGTATGACGTTATGTACAACTGAATTCATCTAAAAGAACATTTCATAAGTACTTCAACGTTTTTTTCTCTTAAGAAATAATTATTTAGGTAATTAAAATAAAGAGCGGCCATTATGAGACATGTTTTTTTTTGTTTTAACCCTTTTAAAGCTTAAGACTGTTGAAACGAGAAAAAGAACGAATACAATTACTATGCGGTACAATAATGTGCAAACAATGAGATTTGAATTTTTCATATCATAAAGAAGAAAATAATACATGATTTGTAAGGCAAGCGACATGATTACAAGCCTTCTGATAATCTAATTTGAATAGAACTATGAGTGACTGCCACGTTGGTCGT
>DWEJ01003185.1:0-10664 GCA_018245835.1 Mysoria sejanus stolli | reverse complement strand
GCAACGATCCCCCATCTGAACTTTATAGTGTGCCAATTTTCATACTCTTCCGTTCGCGCACCGTTCGTAAAAAGGGATCAATAGGTCAATGCTTCACGTATAAGAAAATGAATTTGAATATTACGATTACATAATCGGATTTGATTGCATTTCTCAATAATTGGCGCGCAAGGTTGTTAGTGTATACAATAATTTAAAAAGAGAAACAAATCCCACATTCGTTCTCTTTCTTTCTCAATCCACGACACGACTTTTTGCTTGACTGGTCTATTCTATATAGGTATACATATATAATATATACCTCTATTGTATTATCGCCATTTTGAGAGCACTGTTAGAAATATGTTGCAAGTTAAAACATTTTGTAACATGAAATTTAATAACATTAATCGACTATATTTGTTATGTATAAAGTTCGTATAATACAAATACAGATTAAATAATGTTATACAAATATTATTCCAACATCAAATATTCATCCAAAGAAATGACACGCTCTATATTGAACGCAGTCATAAAATTTTGCGACGCGCGTGTGCTAAATTTGAAACATGAAAATATGGATCTATCAAAATTTTAGTTGATACATTTAAATAAACAGAAAATAAGGCAAAAGAGCATTAAACAATTAGAAATGTGAAATCATCGGTGGATAAATAATCTTCATCCGCAAATCACTGGCGATATATATCAGTGATATAGTCGTAAGTAACCTTAATTGTTGTTCTAGGCAGATGACATGTGAGATACCTAAGTTGTTATATTATCAATATTACCGCATAGATATTGATTTTTAAAAATATTACAGTATTACTATGCGGTGATATGTTGCTGCTTCTCGCTGCGTTTCTAGCTTGTGGGCCGTTTGTTAATAGACAAAAAATTGGCTGTAATTTATTGTTACTTTCCTATTTAGTACAAAAATGTTAGTTTATTTGCGTGTATTATTTAACTATTTTTTCTTGCGTGTATTATTTAACTATTTTTTCTATAAGTAATCCAATCTGAACACAATAAAAATTTTAAACAAAAAATTTAAGCTCCACTAGATTTCTTATAAGATTTAATATATTCAAAGAAGCGTTATTAAAAAACAATATATAAATCTGATGTTATTTGTATTATAAGCGCCATGGAGGAAGAAGACGAGACTAGTTATCACATTAGGATAAGGGATGAGATCCCCAAAGTACACACTTCTTGTAACCACAACCGTCCGCACACCAGGTTAATTAATTATATCTATTTATTTGTGTTATAAATAAATCCCATTAAACTTGCACTCATGTGCAGTCAGTTACCCCATTAACTCTTGGTTCTTGTAATATTCCTAAGGAATTAAGTACTGGTAATAACACTGGAAATAATGCCAGAAGATATTTATAAAGTGATATTTATATTAGTAATACAATAAGTTATTATGTTGTTATTATAAATAGATATTAATTTAAATTTCATTAAATAAAGTAATAGGGCAAAACTGGCTGTACCATTGTAATACATTTTGAAGTTCAAATTATATATTAGAAAATATTTAAGTATATAAGTAAAGGTATAAGAGACATATTTCTTGATATAACTATTATATGCAAATTTTTATTGAGCTTCAAAATTAAATTTAACCTACATTATTCACATTCAATAGAAAATGTCTGCTTTCACACTTTTTACTTCAATGTTTTCAATGCTTATGCTTAACACATCTATTAAAGAAAAAACTGCAGAGCCATGCATTTGAAATCATCTTCACTTATCACTGAAAAAACTTAAGAACTCTTGGAATATAATATTATTGTAATTCCAAACACTCCAATATTTATAATGAACAATTTTTTTATTCATGGCAATTGTAAAATAATTATCTAAGAAAACTCTTATAGTAATACCCTGTCAACTAAAAAAAAAATATCTATGCATTACTTTGATCTTATAATAGCTTTATGATTATTATTATTATTATATCCATATACTGCATAAGGCTCAAGTAAAGGTTTGAAACCTCATTAAACAATTTGAACTTTAAAGTTCAGTAGGATTTAAATATGGCTTAGTTAGTCTACTTAATTATCTGTACTTAGTGAAGGTATAGAGGTTATTAATAAAAATAGTAAATTGGTATATACAATAGATGTACCAAACGTAGTCATACTTGTCAGCCTGTTTGCTAGGCTAATTAAAAAAAAGAACTGGATTTTTTATTTCTTCTCAAATCTATGCCACAGTTATTTGCTCTCTGTATGTATGTGACCTATAAGTTGCATCTAGGCTCATGTGTCATTGTATATTATATCTAAAAATTAAATGAGTCGACAATAGTAAACTTTTATTCAATAAATTTTCAGTGGCCATTTCAGTACTAGCAAGCTGGATGTGACCAGATGCAAATGAAAGAGGCTAGGCTAAGTTATGCTAATATTCCAACTGGTGCTACCTCCTTTGTTATTTTTGTACGTGCAAACACACTTCCAGTCTGTTTCAAAATTCCATTTTTTAACAAACTTTCCCAATCATCTTTATCCAGTTTGCTTCAAACAACTTTCTTATACACATTCCATCAATTCAATAAATTGTCCAAGGACTTCACTGGTTACGTACCATTTTTACAATTAAAGCTGGTGTAAAGTTGTGAGGTTCTAGTTGAGCATTCAATGGGTATACAATTATTCAAGCTTTGTTGTTTCAAGGTAAAAATAGCTGTTGATTCTATTATAGAATCTAGAACAGATATGTCTAATGTGTCTATTGTGAAAATTACTATCAAAACAATTTGCAAATCAATCTAGTCTGGTAAGCACACCTTACAAACTTACAAACTTTGAAAAAGACTGATACTAACAGATAAATACAAAGTGCACTATAGCAACATGATAACAAGACAATTTTAAATTGTATTAGTAACATATGGTCATTTAGTTTGTGATCGATTGCAGATGTCCATGTATAACAGTGGAGCGTCCTGGCTTCTGCTTTTTCGTTTGCTACTCTATTTACATAAATCACACAAATTCGAATGCTGGCTGGTATCTCAGCGCATTAAATGTAGTATACACACAGATTTCTATGTAAAATATCAGACAGCACTGTATTTCATCAGCTCCTCTCTGTACTGAGGAAAGAACTAAATTAAATGATATTGCGCGTTTGCCAATCTAACAACTTATGGTTGTTATTTTTTTTGTGCCCACACAAATGGAGAAAAGGGCGCCCCGCCGGAAATGCGCGAGATTGTGGTGGTGAATGCTCATGCATGCCACTACGGCCGGCTGTAGTGGGTATGTGGGACTCACAACCGACGGACCTACGTGTCTACCCACTAAACACCACCATGGTGTTGGTTTTGACCTTAACGGTCTTTAAGCCTTCATCGGATGCGACCCCCTCGTGGGTGATCGAGGAGGCAAACTTACGGTCGACACACATGTGCACTTATACGTTTTAGTTCTTTTCTCAGTTACCAGAGGCGCTGACATTATTCATTTGTTGTTATGGCGGACTATGGAATAACGTAACGTAACTTCACGCCTGTAATCCCCGAAGAGGTAGGCAGAGGAATGCACAACACTCCCACCATTCACCAGTTACATTTATGTCCCACTATAGAATAGGTGGTGAGCCTATTGCCATACATAGGGCACATATCCAGACTCTGAACCACTACTAAAAAATCTAAATCAGAAAATTTTGTAGTGTTCGACCCGCAAATCGAACCCGGGACCTCCCGATCGGCACCTGCAACCAACACGACCAATGAGGCAGTCTATAGGAAGGATTAATAGGATAGAGAACTGTGATTATACGTCATCAAAAAAAAAGAACACAACGTCACCATATAACAATAGTACACACCGCCCAGTCACCTGTCAGCCGTGGCGCATGTCAGACGCGAGACCGGCGTCAGTGCGTGCATTCAACGCGTGCGTTTGTTTACGTCGCGTATAATCGTTTTCCATTTGTTTACCGTATTTGCTAAAAATCATGGGAAAGGTTTTCATGTAAGTATCTCAATGTATTTCAAATTTATATATCTTCCTTTTTTTCCATTATAAATCAAAATAAAACCTGTTTTATTTCCATACAAAAAAGATTCCATTGTTATAATAAAAGCACCTTCTAATTCATCTAAGTGTAAATTTATGTTTGTTAGTATCTAAAATGTAAATGATGCGCCCAAACTCGCTCGTCGTGTACACTCTAGCAATAAAATAAAAATCATGAACGTAGTGGCTCTTAAAAATAGCAAATAAAATATTGTTTTATAATTAATAATAACATTTCCGTGTGATAACTGAAAAGAACAGTTATAAACATCAGGTTACTAAATCGTTTTCGATGTATAGTCACGATTTCAATATCTGATTTCAATAAATTCAAGATCATTTTACAATCAATTATAATTAAATCGTTTTACTAAATTTGGGCGTAATGCGCTAAAAAAGCGTATGAAAAAAATGCTTGGTTTTGTTTTGACCTCGATTTCACTGTTTTGTGCGTAAAATAGGTTTTAAGGTAGTTGACCACTTAGCAGTTCGTTGATAAACCTCGCGGCTTAGCTGCTATCACGTGCCATTTACTTATTCCATCCTCTGTTTGCATTTATTTATTCAACCACCTAATATTTGCTATATACTTATTTGCTGTCGTTTTAGGAATATATTTAAATTAAGAATCGACCACAATGTTTCATATTAAGTAAGATTTTTTATTAAGTGAAATTAGTTTGATAATTCATTTTTTAAATTATGTTTAAGCGTCATTCCATGTTTTGTTGGCCCGTTGGTGCGGAGGTTAGTGAACCTGACCGTTGTGCCGGGGGTCGTGGATTCGATTCCCACCCAGAATAAATATAGTTGTGTGATTAGCACAAGTATTTGTTCTGTGTCTGGGTGTAAAAAAAATATCTATTTAAGTATATATTTATATGTATATATTTAGTTTATCAGCCGTCTGGTTACCATACCACAAGCTCTCTTAACGCTTATTTTGGAGTCAGATGGCCGTGTGTGGAAATGTCTTAAGATATAAGATATGTGGTCTGAGGAGGAAGATGATCGCGATAATATCTTTATCTATCTATGGTTATCTACTGTTATGTTCTTTGGGTAGACGAAATAGTTCGCGATGAACTGTCGTAAGCCCTACTTACCCTGACGAAGTTCCTATAAAAGCGAAACACGTACTAAAATCATATATTGCGGGCGTGCGTACGAGAGAGGTCAATGTATGTTTAAGATTTTATACCATTGTACATTTTGCTCGTGGCCTCTCAAAGGCAGTTTGCATTTTATGTATAACAATTCTTCGAGTTATGTTACAATGTTTACGTTAGTATGATTTATTTACGCATTATTGAGTTCCGCGACTCGCAGGTTGTCGGCTCCTAACAAATATTGCATTGTTTGATCGAAATGTAAGCAGTAACAAAAGTTTTGTATGGTAAAAATACTAAGACGGTTATAATTTGTAACTTTTTTTCGTAATTAGATCTCTAAGGACAGATATATTTAACATTTGCAATATACCATTCTTAATGCTACTGTATAATTGACACTTCTGATTGATATTATATTTTTTCTAAAGTACCTACCATGTTCAGCACACGAGGGATATTCCTACCGCCGAGTATTTGTTTTAGAGGACATGTTAAGTGACAAGTCCCGGCTGAGACCATTAGATGGCGCATGTTAATCCTTGTGGAGACGTTTGACTTAGTAATGATATGAGCACCGCGCACTGTCCGAGCTACCCAACTGCTCTGTATTATTTATTTATGTATATCTTTTCCACTTAGAATCATCAGAGATCACTTGTATAGGGTAGACCTTAACTCGTTACATCTCCCCAGGAAACCTGTATGGAATAGTGATATGGAAGAGGCCTATGTCCAGCAGTGGACAACAATTGATGGTGATAATGATTAAGGGTTGATTGCAACTGATAAGTAGGTATACCATTTGTTTATTGGGTCTAAAACTTGGGTATTGAAAATTCGTCTTCTACGCAGACATCTAACACGCAAGTGTAAATTAAATCAAAATATTTATCTCGAAATTACTCCATTAGTAATGATGTTTAATAAAAAAATGGTACGTCGCGATAACAGTAATTGGGTACCACTGTTAGTAAAGAAAAAGGTATTTCTTTTTACTTGGAATACCGTGCTTTATATCCCACATAGTTGGTTAGTTATAGCCGCGGTGTTCAGGTTTCATAGCAGTTACGGCTGTTAAGGAAGCTGAATAGGTAATCTAGGCATTTGAGCTGGCGGCCCTAAAGAGCGTGCTGAACTCAAACACTGGAAATCTAGTTAGGAAATACTACTAAATGTACGGAAGTACGGCATAAAATGGCATGGCATTGTTAAATAGCAACCAATAGATACGGCTCAATGAAGTTTATAATCAAAGTTCTGGAGCGCTACAAGAAGAACCTTACTATGATTGCTGCGCTGTATTGTTTGGTCGTGGTGTTTAGTTTAATAGCGGTTGTCTCATTTCATTCTCAATGTGTTCCATCTTAGTTCTCATGTTATGATTGTACCCGCTTATGTATTTAAGACATAGATATATGATATCGACCCTTCATTGTTCCACTGCTGGAACATGACTCTCTTCTGAGAATGAGAGGGTTAAGGCCGTAAGACATGGATAGTAAAACAAAATTTGAATTTTTGATTTAAACAAAAACATTGCAAATTTTATTTGGGAAATATCACCGTGTCTACAGTAGGATCTAGTGGAGCTAGATTCGAGAGCAAGAATAGAATATGCTAGAACTTGGAGTTAAGATTTGGTTGTAGCTGTCATAGAAAATAATGATAATGCACAAATATTGGGCATACGATAGAGATTATCGTAAGCTTGGATTATAATATTTATTAATATTAGGAGAACGTAACTTCACGCCTGTAATCCCCGAAGAGGTAGGCAGAGGAATGCAGAACACTCCCACGTCTCACCGCATACGTTTTTTAAGTCCCACTATGTAATAGGTGGTGAGCCTAGCGCCATGCATCGGGCACATATCCAGACTCCGAACCACACTAGATTTTTAATTTTTAATTTAAATTTTCTAGAAATTTTTCTAGAAATTTCTAGAAATTTCCAGAAATTTTCTAAATTAGAAAACTTCTTTTGTAGTGTTCGACCCGGGAATCGAACCCAGGACCTCCCGATTGGCAGTCGCACTTGCAACCAACACGACCAAGGAGGCAGTCAAACAGTCAGAAAACTAGTCAGTTTTAAAGTTACAATTGATTAATAATCCTTTTATTTAGCAAGATACACATACATATGTATGTATATATTTGCTGTGTCTACGAACGCGGCCAGCTCCGCTACAGAGTGTAGGCGTGCTACGCTACCTACGACTTTTATCGTACAATTTGGACACTTTGGGACGCGCTGCCGACACTCCGAGTCTGGTGTTTTATGGCGTATTATGCTATAATAATATTTTTTACTTAGCACATTTGTTTATACCTGTTGCGCAGTGCCGGCTAGCGTGTGTGCGTGCGTACATTTGTATGTATATTGTGTGTGTGTGTTGTGTGTGATGCGCGGGCGACTTGCCAGTACTTGTGTGTAGGTATGCCACAAAACGTGATTTTGTCATCTGTAAATTGGATACGTTTATGTTGTATTGAAGTTCCATAAATATAAATGAATAGAATGCTGTTTCAATTTATCTTTGCCATATTAATTAAGACGCATATTCCTTCAATATTCGTTTTGAGAGAAAAAATATGAAAATTAATTTACAAATTGCTGTCCTTTATTTTTATATGAAATTGAATGACGTCGATGATTTATTTAACATTTTTTGAGATATCAAAATGAAAAGCTTTTTATATGACCGTCAGGAATCTTTTAAATGCTTGAAAATCTGCAAAGTAGGTACTGTAGAGTTCAAGTGCAATTTATCACAGCAGTGAAACGTTAAGTAAAATTACATGGCTTTTGAGACATTTTAACTGTCTCCACAGTTTAGTATCATATTAATACCACGTATATTCATATTCTATATTATTGTATCATCACGTCACATCTCTTGCGAGATAGGTAGGAGTAACAAGGGTCGATAATTCCTATCCTTGTAGATCTGAAATGCATGTTCTACATTCCTCATGTGTTATATTAATCATGAATCATGAATCATATATAATATAGTAACACACTTTTATGTAGTTCGTTCATTAAGCTAAATGTTGTAAACTCTATCTTGTAATTGGAGTTGAATCGTAGAGACTGTTAGAATACAGAAATGTCGTTGTTACGTCCGATGTAATAGTTCGGGAGATTTTATGGTCGTTCGCGGTACCGGGTGCTTTTACACGAGCGTTTTGTGTTTTTGGATTCTTTGTCTGTGCCATTGGTATGGAACCTTGGTCTTGTGCCAAATTATATGAAAGATTTAATTTATTTTATTTTTACTTAATTATAATCCCTGAAGAGGAATGTAGCACACTCCCATATTTCATCAGTTACGCGTAAGTCCTACTATAAAATGGATGGTGAGCGTATTTCCATACACTGGGCACATGTCCAGATCGCTAGAAAAGTTTAAATCTAGTGCCCGAGATTTGAACCCAGGACTGGTTTGATTGAGAGTCGCACTTGAAACCAACACGACCAACGAGGCAGATGAAAACAGCGGTAGAAGATATCGAACATACTTAAAATCACGTAGATATCATCAATTGATAATGTAAATATCATTACCAGGCGGAGTGAGGATACATTCACAAAACCCCTTGCCGGGACAGCAGGTGTCGTAGGAGACGACTAAATCCGACGCTAATCGATTGCAGTGTGGCGCGGCCTGTCTAGAGTGGGTAAAGCTGTGCTTTGCGATCCTCAACTAGCTCTTCCAGCGTGGGGATTGTGGGCATAACCACTTAAGGGAGGCCTGTGTCTAGCAGTGGCTCTCAATAGGCTGATGATGAGGTGACTCTTGGTCACCTGTATCCATCAACATCCGCATCGCGTGTCTGGGTCGTGAATATTTACACCTGCTAATATCGTTGCTCGTTTCATACATCAAAATGTTCTCGACTCCCGATCTACGTAATAGGGTTTCGCGTTTTTGAAATGGCGGCGCGTTTTAGTGCGACGGCCAATTAGCGGCAGCGGCCAGGCTTTTGTTACAAATGATTTATGCACACAGATTTCGGAACTGTAATAACGATATTTTTAACGCTGAGGTCAATTGCTTGTTTGTTACGATTCGTCTCTCCGTCGGATAGATTTGTCTAAGAGTACATTTTGTATTTTTGTATAACTTAGTGTAGCTGTATCGTTTTCCTTTATAACTTTAACAACTACGAAACTAAACCAATATACAATATGAATACAACAATACAGCTTAAAATATACACAAGTTAACTGGTTCGTTATAGTTAACACAAGAATGAATTTACAATATTACCTGTTAAAACGTAACATCATGCGAATAATGCTCGATGATTTAGGCAGAGAAGTGAAGTACTCGTAGTGTTAAAGTCCCATTTTTAAATGGTGGTGAGCCTATTGCCACATACCGGGCACGAATGCTGATTCCGAGCCACTATTAGAAATTAGTACTGACGAATGGAAGTTAGAAAATTCCAATACTCAGGATCAACTCTATCATTGAGACAGTCAACAGTTGAGTTTTACTTAATGCAGCAAGCAAATCTACGGTGGGATACCACCCGTATCTCGTAGTTACCCCAATTGCCTGAAGGTGACCATGAGATCATGAGACCATGGTACCGGTCGCCGTCTGGGTTTCTGGACAGATATAACTTCGTTCTCCGAGGCGAGCGAAGCGAGGGTGAATAGGCTTTGTTTATGCATGCGTAGTCCCAACTTAGGACGCATTGATGCGCGATAATGGAAGAAATGATAGTGAACAATTAATCTAACCCTTTTGTGAAATACAGAACACTCATTGTCACAACGCGCTGCACTCCACTGCGTATGTATAACAAATAAGTGTGTCGCTTTTAATTTATTACCTCCGATAAATCGACTACCTTATGCACTACGCAGGAGCAATGAGCGATGCGAGCGACGCAATGAGCGAGGAGAAACTTTTTGAATGGTGACTACACTTTTAAATTATTGTTATTCGCATAATATACAATCATCATCCTGTATTATTCCTGAAGGTGTAAGCAGAAAAGACTACTCTCAGGTGTTATCAGTTATACTGTATGTTTTATGGAATAGGGGTGAAGCCTATTGAAATAAACGGGACAAGAATACAGACTCCATGCTACTATTAGAAATGTTAACTAAAAAATTTAAGTCAGAAAAATACAATAACAGCCTGACTGATTATCGAACTCGGGACCGGATGAGAGCTAATAGTCTATAATTTTAATATTTAAAATATTATTATGACTCAGTTTTATGTATACGTATGTATTTCCTGGAAAAAATCCTTTTCAACAGGAGGCTAAAACATCGTAATAGTTAGTTCATTTGAAGATTTTCATTACCATTCACTTTGACTTTTATCAAATTCTATTTGGTATTAAGTCTGTCAACTGTCTGTTCTGTCAGCAACTATAAAGGATAAATAAACGAGATATATAATTTGAAATTGAAATAACACTCGGACGATGAGACCACCGCGCTCCTAAGCTACATTGTAAACTGAGGAAAATTTCGAAAAAAGACTAT
>DWEJ01003184.1:0-10629 GCA_018245835.1 Mysoria sejanus stolli | reverse complement strand
AAAGTCAAATATCAATTAATTAACCGAATAAGTAACAATCGAAGAATCGAATAGATAGTCAATATCAACAATGCAAGGATCAACTATAATACGCCATATCCTTTGTGGGACTAATGAATAATTGGTAACAATACCTTGAAGTATATAAAGGACCTTAGTTTCCTGTGCATTTTTTACATAATATATTAGAATCGTCTGTGACTTTTGATCTGACAAATTGAATGTTTGCCTAGATATTGAAAACACCTAAAGTCAGTTATGAGGAGGGTTACTAAATGAATTGTTCCAAGTTTTCAATAAATTTCTTGATAAAGTATTGAATGTGTTCGATAAAGAAAGTACGGTTTTGCGTGTTTTGTATATTCATATTGGATCACCAAGATATGATAGTTGTGTTTATTTTTTATTATCAGAATGGTTAAAAACTACTTTTCTTAATTTTAACATTTCTTAATTTCTCGGTTTCGGTGTTACTGAAGTAAATTTTAGAACAGGAGATGATAGAAAGAATCTCGTCGTGCGGTAATCCTAGCGGCGAGCCATCGACGACGATGCGTTCCGTTTCAGACCTGACGGGCGGCGCGGACGGCTCGGTGCAGCTGTGGGAGTGGGGGCACCCGTACTGCGTGTGGTCGCCGCGCGCGGCCGGCGCCTTCGCCAAGGTGACGCGCGTGCGCTTCTCGGAGTACGGCAACAAGTTCGCGGCGGCGGACGCGGACGGCACGCTGGCGCTGTGGCAGCTGCACCCGCCCGCCGGCGCCGCGCACACGCCGCACGCCTCGCCCAGGCCCTTCTTTGTACGTTGTTTAATGCACTTTGAGGATTTCGTTGATGAGACTCCTCGATGATAGATATAAAAATGCCGTTTACGTCTTCTATTTTGCGCCGAAGGCTATTAAGCTACTTACTCGTGATCATGATTCATTTTATTTGTAACATGAAAGAACATATTGGACTCAAAAAAATGTTAGCAATATCCCACATTTTTTGCTGCAATGGTAAATAACATTGTTGTTGGTTGCAAGCGCGACTGCCTATCGGGAGGTCCCGGGTTCAAATCCCTAGTCGACGGTATTGAATTTTTCTAATTTAATTTTTTTAATAATGATCAGGAGTTTGGAAATATGCCTGGTGTATGGCAATAAGTTCACCACGTATTCCATAGTGGGTCATAAATGGAATTGGTGAAACGTTAGAGTGTACTGTAAACCTCTGGCTACCTCTTCGAGGATTACAGACGTGATAATCGGTTATTTGGTAGAATAATAAAAAATGCGTTTTTACTTCAGATTACGGTGTAATAATAAATATACTCTAGTTACAGTTAATATAGAAATCGATTACAATATTGTTCTTTATTGTACCTGTCAAACAAGCCGAGGATAGGGCACGGTCGCATTATTTGGGGGAGGCCTGTGTTCAGCAGTGGACTGAGATATACTGATGTAGATAGATGATGGTAATGATTCTATCTCTCTTTACCTACTTTTTTGTTTCAGAGTCACCAGTGTCATAGTAAAGGAATAAGCGATTTCGTATTTCTCGGTTCCTGCAGTTTAGTAGCGACAGGTAAAGATTACGTATATGTACATTGACATTACATTGTTTAGTGTGTGTAACAAGATGCTAACTATGATGTTCGCTTTACAGCTGGCCACAGTTCAGAAAGTAAAAATGTCGCTATATGGGACACGCTCATGCCAATCAAGAAAGCCTTAGTGGTCTGTGAGTATGATTTTACTATTTCATTAATTTTAATAATATCTAGTTTGTGACTTTATTATTTACATAAATTGATCTTTGATGCGGCTCGCTCTTTATAATCTATGAGGTTACATCACGTACAAGAAAATTTCGACAGTCGATATTTGTTTCCCATCTATACCGGTTGACTTTTAACACGAGTCGGTTAACAAAAGGCCCGATGTACTGACGTGCGCGTGCGCGTGCGCAGCGTGGGCGTGCCACGAGGGCGGCGCGGCGTGCGTGGCGTGGGCGGGCGGCGCGGGCGGCGCGCTCGTGTCGTGCGGGCGGCGCGGCGACGTGCTCGTGTGGGACCTGCGCGCGCGCGCGCCTCGCCACCGCCTGCACGCGCACCACGCGCCCATCAAGTGCGTGGCGCTGTCGCCGCGCGAGGACCACTACGCGATCGGCGCCGCCGATGGAGACATCAAGGTGCCCGGTCGTCTCCCCCCTCCTCGCCTCCACTCCTTCGATGACATCACGATATCGGTGCTATTTTATCTCTTACAATCTTACCGTGTTGTGTGACAGGATTCGTACTTTTTTTTTTACTAAGTAACATTCTTTTTTGTAATAGTCCTAAAGTTAACTACGATCAACGCTTAAACATATTATGTACATGTGTTACAGAACGAGCACTTAACTGACGTGAACATTCGTATTCAGTTTTGTTTTACCTATTTGAGTACGATTTCGTTGTTCAAATTCACGCACACTTTTATAAAACTTTTGTTATATTTACGTAATCGTCACGTGTCGTTTCCAGGTGTTTTCGTTAACGACGCACCAGCTGCTATACACATTCGCCGGTGAGCACGCGCGGAGTTCATTCTTCAAGCACATAGGGCAGGGTGTGACACAAATACATATTGGTACGTCCGTACACAAATACATATTAAACCGAACATTTCATTGTTTTTTCGTAGTAATTCAATAAATATTATATAATGTTAAATAGTGAACGCAATTTCGTCTACCTAATAATCTGCACTTGATCGCTTTGTCTCGTAAAATAACAATTTGAAATAATGGTAACAATATTATTAGTGAAAGTAACATAAGAAATAAATTAATTTTGTTCAGTATGTAAAGTATGTAGAGTAGAGCGGAAATAGGTTATTAGTGTTCGAGTGAAGGCACGGATGTTGGTACACGAGCGACGCCAGTAACGCAGCGCTCTCCGGCGCAGATAACGCGGGGCGGCTGTTCTCGTGCGGCGCGGACGGCACCATGAAGGTGCGCAAGCTGCCCGAGCCGGCGCCGCCGCAGGCGCACTACTAGCGCCGCGCGCGCCGGTACGTGCGGGCCACGCCCCTCTGCGCATTGAATCTTTGTACATATCACGCCACAATTCATCGTTTCAAATACAAATGAGCAAAACACCATAATTATTAGTAATCCGTTATATTGACGAAATTTCATCCCCATACCATCATTACCCTGTCTCAGTCTACTACTAGGCGTAGGCTGCCCCAAAGGACAGTTTCACGATTTCACGAATTATATTCAAGTTGGCCATGCGGATTGGAGATCCCCTCTATCGCTCTAGCATATCGTCAATGCACAAAGATAGATGTTTTACAGATTTGCGACACATTGTTTTAATAGAATGGAAATATACGGAAATTAAAATACACTTGTTTGGATGAGAGGGCCAAATTTAACAAACTTACAGTAACATTTATAAATCCACATACGGGAAAGGTATACTAAGCGTGAGGTATAATAATAATAATAACCATCAGCCTTTTGCAATCCACTGCTAGGCGTAGACGTATTCCTAGAGGTTATGCCCATAATCCCTGCGCTGGGCATACGTGTTGGGGATCGCAGATCACAGCTACTTGCATCGCCGACCCTGCTGCCCGTCGGCGGGGAGAGCGTGTCGCCGTGCAGCAGGCCGCCGTAACGTGCCGTCGGGTTTAGTCAAGCCGGAAGATACCATGCCTGGCGATTCCCACCCAACTCACATGCCCAGCCTGGGAATCATGACCAAAATCCCCTCAAAAGAGTGGATCCAGCTCCACCTCTAGCAATGGACTTAGACGGTCTAATAATGGTGATGATTAAATGTGAACTTTTGTTCCACAGAGGAAACAGCGCGCACGGGGTGGCGGCGCCGTTAGACTAGTCACTGAGTAGCCGATATTGTATCTTAGTATATTACAAGTGTTTATGAATCTTTAGTTATTACTAGTATGAGAAATTCGCTATTTTTATCTTAGTAACGTGTCTTAGATGAAAATTATACAATTTATTTATTAGCGCTCGCCGGCGACCGAGCGAGCCTAGCGCGACGCCGCGAGCGAAGTGTATTCCGTTGAAGTGCAATAAATCTCAAACTCGATTACTCACTCACGAACACGTCTCCTCGTCGACGACTTTGCCTTATGTAATAGATAGTCGTTGAAAATGTTTAGCTTAAATATTACGAGAGCGTACAACCCTACTTATACGTGTTACTTGTTGATGCATAATACATATTTTACATAAATATATCTTACTCTATTTATAAGGTCGTGGCTTATGTGTCATGTTCTATTAACGCTTTTATATAATCACGTAACCGTTTCGAGTCTCGTGGTCCACGTTCATGATGTTCGTATTACATGATATTTCCCCTAGATGTTGCACGCCTGAACTTCTAGACGTAAGCGTTTCTCCTAATGTATAATGTTCAATGTGATGTATTCGAAATTACACGTCCATTTTCTTTTATAAAAGCAATATGAATGTTAAGTTTCATGGAAATTAAAATAAATAAATAAATAAATAATAGCAATAAACTTCATCTTATATTAATCACATTCGTATTAATATGCTTTCGCGATCAGTATTATTATGAAAACGTAATAGATTGAGAATGCAAAATTATTGTTTTTTTATTGTATTTACTAATTAATTTACTGTATGATGAAAACAAGTTCATAAATGCTCTATATTGCTGAAATGTACGCTTGTGTTGTGATAAAACTGACGCCGGCCAAAGACAGTGGCATCTCTTAACGTTGCAAATGAGTTTGTAAAGATTTTGTTACGATAAAATTACGCATTAATAACAGCGTATAATACATTTTCTATAATAATTTACTTGTTTTGTTCCTTATATTTCAAATATGCCCCACACCGTCTTCCTCGTATATTCGTTATGTAAATTCGTCGTCTACACAAAATCTATACAAAGTTATTTGATTTGAAAAATATGGATGTGATTATGCACTCCTACAATCGTCAGTCAGTTTGGCTTTTGATTCCAATATGATTACGAAATTATTTTATATAAAAATGTATTCAAGAAAATGTTTATAACAAAAATTTATTTAAGTAGTTATAGTATGCGTAAATTTATATAGAATTTTTTATTCATTTAGGTATTCCATCACTTTTTATTCATTGTGGCTTATGTATTCGTATTTTGTTTACAAATTCTTAACTGTTGCATTTTTAACAAACATATAAATTTTTTACGTATTTGTAACTAAGAGGTCATTTGCGACCAAAGGTGGCGTACTGTAACAGTACAACTTCACAGAACATTGTCAAAAGACATTTTCTTAGACTTTTTTTTGTATTTGGTTAACTATTTGTAATATATTTAGGTTTAACGTTATACCTTTAACCAAAGTTTATGTACACTTGGTACATTTCAATTCCACTGTTTTACGAGTTACCAACCATATTAGGTCATACAAATGTAAAATTTTGCACAATAACTCAAAAAAAAACTACTAAGACGACACCCCTAAACCAACCCCTAAAACGAAGATATAAATTTATAAGTTTCGTGAATTTTCCTAGGAAACATTCTGTTGCGATATGTACTGTTAGACATGTAAAAGTATTGATTTCCAATCTACATAAATATATTTTCATACACTGTGTTTTGAATATAGATACACATAACTTCCATATAACTGGACATCTGTTTTGTAATTATTTTATACAATATGACATCTAGTGTGTGGAGTTAAAACTGTGATGTATGTGTTGTTAATAGTAACATTTTGGTTTACATATTAATAAATAAGCACATTAAAATAGTGACACCAATGGTTATCGCGTTATTGGTCTCTGTATAATATCTAGAAAATGTTTGAACTATTCATTTTTTACCTTTACGATGTTTGATTTTTTTGTACGATAATACAATTGGCAATGATTTTACGGGCTACAGTACACACAAAGATGACTTCTAAATATTTTCGTGTTGGTCAAATCATGAGCGAGGTAATATCACTTAATTACTACAAACTATTAGATCTTATTTCGTGATTTTGCCAATTTAATATTACTATTCCTCTTCTATGTGACCACTTGCATATTATATTACTTCATTACAATATACGACAATGAGGAATTTCGGTTGTTCTAATCTTTACTGCCCCGAAAAAAGTTCTCTACATTTCTTTTATTTCAAGTTTAATATCTTCGTTTCGTTTTTCTTCATGTATTTCATTGTTAAATAAAGCTCTTATCATTATGTTCAAATATGTAAACTTTGTGTGTATTTAGCTCCAATCATTCGGTAATGTATGATATAATTGATTTACTAATTTCTTGCGTCATATAATAATACGTACGATTAAATTATTGCCATCGACTAAAAGAAGTTAAATTTGAAATGATAATAGCTAATTGTTATTTATAAATAATCAGTCACCCTACAACTGTGTTATAATAATAAAATTGTGAACAACGTTCATATTTAATGCTTATTTTGTTTTATTTATGAAAAACGGTAAAAATAAAGGTTAACTCTATAATTACAGACTTATCATTTGTAACCTCTCAGTAAAGACGACTTGAAAGATTTTAGTTACATATGTGTACAAGTGTTTACATTTCGACCGAAGACGGTATTGAAATGTTTACTAGAAACTCGTATAATCAAGCACCTATTTATTGGTATAATTAAATGGAAAAATCAAATGACATACAGTAATTTAAATCCCCTTGAGTTTACATACATAAACATGAGCAAACACCTCACAAATATTACATTTTTAAAACAGTTAACAATACGTTATAATTTAATATTAAAGTAAAAAACAATTAATGTTATATAAAATGTAGTACTGCATTCTAGAAGACACTTGAAGCGATTCAAATAAATTCAATACTACTTAAATAAATAAGTTTTCGTCTAGATCACATGCGGTCCCCAAGTATTCGGAAACAAATTTTACAGCTTGTACCTTGTTCAGGGTAGGTTTTCCTTTTGGATTCTCTAAAAATAATGTCATTTTTTTGCCACCATTAACTACGTTCACAAATTTACAAAACGGACTTGTCTCTTCTTTAAAATTTTCCGGTTTAGCGGCAGACACGACTATATTTTTTGTATTTAAATCCAATGTGTTCTTTATCTCGACCTCATTACACCACAAAGTGAAATTCATACCATAAAGTCCGAATAAGATTTTAACTTCTTTATAAAGTTCGTCCAAAGAAATAAACACTCCAGTTTTATCAACGAGGATTATGCTACCCTGCGTGGTTGTTACACCAAACCTTGGTGTGATGCCACTTAAAGTAATATTAGCCCAGGGAACAATGGGCAGTTCCGTTTCCTTTCTCCACGTTATAACTAAGTGCAACTCTGAGCCTTTTAGCTCCTGAGTCTCTTTAATTATCACGGATTTCGACGCTGATAATTCCTCCATACATTTCATAGGTGCTTTCACAGTACTTTCAATGAGCTCACGGTGCATATTTATAATTCGTAATATATCATTGTCCTTACTGACGGCGAAATAAACATCAACTTCATCCGTTGGTACTAAATGACCTTTTTTCCTTAATTTTTGTACTCTGTTTATAATTTCTTTTGCAAATCCTTCGTCAAGCATATCCTGGTCGGGAGTTATATTTAACAATATCAATACGTCGTTGTCGCTATGCGCTTCGTATTGATCGTTTCCAGTAGCATGGTATATCACTCTCACTTCCGAGACGTCGATGCGGTGACCTACTAACTCTATGTAGCCATCGGCAATAAACTTTTCACACTGCACATTATTAAGATCTTTTAATCTTTGCATTACATTTTTAAAATCGCCTTTGAGCCTTCCACCAAGTATCTTATGATCTGGTTCAACTCTTAAAGTTATTCCATATTTCTCTTTGTCGCTAGTTAACTGAACTTTTCTTACGTTCATTTCATCTACAACGTATTTAAGCAACGATTTGACATCGTTCAAGTAAGTTTCGTCACGATGAATAACAATCATTTCAGGCAATGGGTACTTTATAGGTATAGTTTTTCGATCTCTGAGCACTCTGCCAAGTTCGATTACTGACTGCATCCGCTGAACTGCACGTTCGATGTTCGTGTCCACTAAATCCATCTTTGGTTCAGGTATCATGTTAAAATGTACACTGTCAAGAGTCTGTCCAGGTTGTAATTGTCTCAGTACTTTGTACATTAACTCTGTCAAGAACGGCGTGAAGGGAGCCATCACACGTACCATGTCGAACAAGACTCCAAACAAAGAATCTAATGCCACTTGACAGTCTTCTACTCCATTCTCACCCTTGAGCCTTTTTCTGTTCATTCTTACATACCAATTAGTGAGGTGGTCAATAAACTTTGTCAGTCTCGGCACAACCGTGTAAAGCCTATAGGCAGACATTTCTTTTGTTACAAATTGAATCAAAGACTGTGTAAAGGATGTTATCCACTTATCCATAACATTATCCCTGACAGTGTTTTCATTAAACTTGTATTCAACATTATCTTCCTGTACAATTCGTTCTACATTCTGCATTAGAAATCTAAAAGCATTGTACCAAGGCAAAAATACGTCTTTTATGATATCCCTGACGCCTTCCTCTTTAAATCGTAGATTTTCTGCCTTCACAACAGGTGAGTTTACAAGATACAATCTGAGAGCATCTGCACCATACTTTGTCACAACTTCCAGTGGGTCTGGGTAATTTTTCTTTCTTTTGGACATTTTCTGTCCATCGGATGCCAAGACCAAGCCATTTGCAATGAGATTTTTAAAGGCTGGTTTGCCAAATAATGCAGTAGATAAAACTATTAATGTGTAGAACCATCCTCTTGTTTGATCAATTCCTTCAGCTATAAAGTTTGCGGGAAATATATCATTGAATTCTTTTCTATTTTCAAATGGGTAATGAACCTGAGCATATGGCATAGAGCCTGACTCAAACCAACAATCAAATACTTCATTTATCCTTTTTAGAGGTGGATGCCCAGGCCTAGCTGATGGAATTTCCAAATGATCAATGCTTTCCCTATGAATATCTATTATCTCTTTTCCTGTTAAAGCACTTAGTTCTGCAATACTTCCTACACATATAACTTCCTGTTTGTCAGATGAAATCCACAATGGAATAGGTGTTCCCCAATACCTATTCCGACTTATTGCCCAATCGCGAGCTTCTTTGAGCCAGTTACCGAATCTCTTCTCCTTGACGTAATCTGGAACCCAGTATGTTGCCTCATTCGATTTTAAAAGATCCGAAATCATTTGTTCCACTCTCACAAACCAAGATGGAACAGCTTTATAGATAAGTGGTGTTTCAGATCTCCAGCAAAATGGATAACTATGTTTCACTTGGCCAACCTGTAGAACTCTATTACGAGATTTGAGATTTGCTATAATATTTTTATCAGCGTCCTTGACATATTGGCCAACAAAATCTGACACTGGTTCTGTGAACATACCACTGGCATCAACTGGACATATTATATCTTGATCTCTAGTAATAATACCTGCCGCTAAACAAACTCTATAATCGTCCTCACCAAAGTATGGTGCTTGATGTACTACACCAGTTCCCGAGTCGTCGGTGACATATCCATCTACTAATACTTGAAAACCCTTTGGACAAGAATCAACAAAGTAATCAAAAATGGGGGTATACTTTATTCCTTTTAATTTTTCACCTGGGAACTTGTCAATGATGTCAAATTCATCTACATTCTTAAAAATCACAGGAAATCTTGCCTCTTGAAGAACATAACAATTTCCTGTGTTTTTTTCTTTCACTTTCACATAAGTCAATTTTGGATTAACACAGAGACACAAATTGCTGGGAAGTGTCCATGGTGTTGTGGTCCATGCAAGGAGCGTAAAACCTTCAGATGTTGGAAATGTAATAACCACTGCTGGATCTACCACATCCTTATAATTCTGCCCAGACTCAAAGTTTGACAAAGGGGTTGAACATGCTGTGGAAAATGGCATTACTTTAACACCTTGGTAAACTA
This sequence comes from Mysoria sejanus stolli, assembly GCA_018245835.1. Classification (NCBI taxonomy): domain Eukaryota; kingdom Metazoa; phylum Arthropoda; class Insecta; order Lepidoptera; family Hesperiidae; genus Mysarbia; species Mysarbia sejanus. The sequence goes on along the minus strand of DWEJ01003184.1, from coordinate 647 downwards.
ATCCTTTGTTATAAAGTTCTTTAAAAACCCACCAAACAGACTCCATAAACCAAGGATAGAGAGTCTTATAGTCATTCTTGAAATCTGAAATAAAAATAAATATGTGTGACTACATGAAGTTCAGCTTTATGTACTGGTTTCAATGTTGTATTTGCTTAAAAATACAAATTATGTACTTGTTTATATGTAAACACATGTACTTTACCCACCTATCCATCTGCCCATTCTTGTTATAATATATTCCCACTCAGTTGCATATTTCATTACAATATTCCGACACTCAGCATTATATTTGTCTATACCCATTTTCTCCACATCGGTTGGCCCCTTAATTCCCAACAATTTATCAATTTCGAATTCCACAGGTAAGCCATGGCAATCCCATCCAAATCTTCTTTCAACATGGTAACCCTGAAACATCAAGTCATATGTTAAAATATGAATCACTCAATTCAGCATATACACAGAAATATCTCTAGTAAGTGCTAAAATAATTGAAGAGTAAATAAAATAACATTGCATTGTCATCATCATTAGCTAAAGTCCACTGCTGGATATGTAAAGGCTTCCCCTGAAGGGATCCAATGATCCTCACACTGGGCATACAAAGTCTATTGAATTCACATATTAGCATGACAGATCGTAAT
>DWEJ01003183.1:0-10669 GCA_018245835.1 Mysoria sejanus stolli | reverse complement strand
TATGTATGTGTGTGTGTGTGTGTGTGTGTGTGTGTGTAGCTTATTAACTAAATTAAGTATTTTTTCCGCTAGAACCTTTCCTCTGGTGAAAGCTTTCTACATAAAAGATCAATGTTACTCTGTTCTGAGAGACCTTTATTTATTTTGGACATACGACCTTTACCGAGTCAACCTGTTCACTGTCTTGTATGTGAGCTTTCTATGTGTTTGTCTTTCTTACTTATGCTTGGTCCTTTCCACACAGTTACTCTCTTAATTCACCTATCGTCTTGTATTGAATTTGACATTATGCAGTATGAACTACTCCTTTCTATTTCAGTTTTTGAACATGGTCGAGGGCACTAGTACCTAGCTTTTAACATGTTTCTAATTCTTGTTTGTTTTTTTTGTTGTTCTTTATTGACAAGCATTCTGCGCTCTAGATTTCGCTGGTAGCTAACGATATTATTATTTATTTTCTTTATTTATATCCAGGTGTAAAAGGCAAACGTTGGATTACTAATGTAAAGAAACTAATTAAAAAAAATTAGATTATACAACTAGAATCTGAGACTATGACACTTTTAAAAACTTTTATAAGCAATATACTCTTTGCATTTACTGACACTGACAGCAAAATAAATCATGCAACGCAGTGAATATCATATTAGTATTTGGTGAATATATGGCAAAGATGCCCTAATTAGAATTAATACTTATACAAAAATAGATATTGCGTTGACAAAATCGGTTTCAAATCCAGTGCAATGTTTCCAGATGAGCTTAAAAAGTTTTCTGATAATGTATACCATTTCATTGTTGGAAACGATGGACCTTCAGGCAGTGGCTTGTTGGTTAAACATATGGGGACTCAAGAGAAGGACGGCGATTTTAGTTTTCCTAACACAATCAAACCGTGGCGTGAATATTTGACAATGAAGGAGGAGATTGACACTGAACAGCCATTATTGCAATACATAAACAAAGACGTTCAAAACTTGATCGATGAGTCAAAAAATTGGGACGTGCCCTTGAGTAAAGCGGAAGAACGAGGGGACCGAATACATCTGTTCTTGGACCGTGCTCCGGGGATCCTTATGGGCCTGTTGAATGCAATCGAGGTACATCATATTATTGCACAATGCTTCACGATAAAACCTTCCTCGGTAGAACTCGATCCTTTGTGTGTTAGTACACGCGATGTTACATCCGTACGTGTTAAACTGTTGGCGAAGGTCATAGAGAATTTGTATGCGATTAGTGCCAAGTGCCGCGAGCTGTCGCCGCAGATATTTGTCACGACAAAATCTACTAGCAAAAGACCTGGTAGTTTGGTCGTGCATTGTGGACCCGTTCTGAATGCGAAGACCGGTGTCAAGGAAACTACAGTAACTGGCGATGATTTAATAAGGTAAGTAAAAATTTTCTATGGTGACATAATCAGTTTATTTTTTGTTCTTGGCTGGAGCAAGGTCTTTAATGAACCTTGATATAAAAAATGTGTGTGTTGTTAGTTCAAGCTTGGTGGGAAAATCAGAATACAGAGGAAAACAATAATCAACATATCAATTTATTGATAAAGCTTCTAGAAATTCAACATGTGGATGATTGTTTAACAATCTATCATATGGAAATTCACATGGCATTGGCCTACATGGGTGCAACTCACAGAGAAATGTACAATGGGTCTGTTTTAGTTAGTATCAGCTGTTAGGCTTTACCATATGCTGTCTTAAGCATTTAGTTTTACAGCTGACAAGTATATTTAAAATCATTACTTGTTGAAACACTAGGTTTCTGTTAAAACTTAATGGTGTCATTGTCTAGTCATCAATTACATACAATTTTAAACAAAAGTATTTCTTTGTCATATCTACACAAGAGACATTCATATGCCTGAAGATATATAAACAAATATTATAAATTAAAGTTTTATTTATTTGTAATGGATGAATCATTACATATTGTTGTTTTATCGTAAGAAATCACCCCATAATAACTTAATATTTTCTTGCACCAGACATTAATGCGGATTCCTAGCCACTACTAGAAATTTTACCCTGAAATCATAAATAAAAAAAACCAGTTGTGCTTGACCTGGGCACCGAATCCAGGATTTCATGATCAGCAAACACATTCATAATCACAACCAATGACACAGTCAACAACATAATTAATAAATTATTTTAATCCACAGTATGCGTCAAACAGACTTGCAATTGATATTTGAGCACAAAATGGGTGGAAGAATGCAGGCGAATTCACCTTGGAGTGATTACATGCTTGTTGTTGGAGAGTCTTCTGTTTCATATGATCTGCTACGGATTAAACCAAGCAGTCCTGTGAACATAGAGTTTACTCCCCTGAGATGTGCAAATAAAGGTAAAGGTTTTATTATTTTTTTCTGGCACATATTAAGTGTACAGTTTCTTTAATGTGCTGTATTCCTTAGCACTGTTTAGCTTATTCTTTCAACATGACTTTTGGAAAGTAAAAAAATTAGGATCAACTTACTGTAAATTTAAAATTATCATTTAACATATAAACATAACTTTACACATGTAATCCCCAAAGTGGTAGGCAGAGGAATGCAGATCACTCCCACATTTCACCAGTTACATTTGTGTCACTATGGGATAGATGGTGAGTCTTTTGCCATACACCGGGCACATATCCAGACTGTGAACCACTACTATATAATCTAAATTAGAAAAATTTTGTAGTGCCCCACCCTGGGATCAAATCCGGGACCTCCCAATCAGCAGTCACACTTGCAACCAACACAACCAAATTATTATTCAAGGCAGTCAAATTATTATTAGTTTCCACATTCACACAAGTTTCTCTTGAGCTGTGAAATGATGGTGATATATCTGCAATGCAACTGAAGTATAATTGTTATCAATAAATGCAACTAATGAATGTGTTATTTTCAGAGGCAACATTTATCCTTTACAACTGTGCGAGGCTTCAAAAGTTATTGAGATATTATAATCTCTCCCCAACGATGCCACTATTACCTGATTTTGAAGACACAAATTTTAGTCTTCTAACCCATGAGGTGAGAAATAAACAATACTTGTACCTCTTGTGTTTATTTATGGGTGTTTCATGTTTTTCAAACTTGTGACTAGCAGTACAGAAGGACAGCAGTACATATAGCTAAAATGTTTATACCATTATTGTGGTTGCCTGTGAAATGGCCAGTCACAGAAGAGCTAGTGAACCTTTAGTTATTAACATCGAGTATGGGGCTCAAAGACTGTGATTTTGAGCAATTCAAAATTTGTTACTATTCTATACATAACATTACACCCGGAATCTCCAAAGTGGTAAGCAGAAGACTACCATGTTTTACTTACATTATATACATACTTTAGATAAGGTGGTGAGTCTATTACCTTATACCGGGCCCATATTCAGACTCTAAGGCATTATTAAAAAACCTAAATTGGAAAAATACAGTACTACCTGACCCACTATTTGAATCCAGGAATTCTTAATTGGCACTTTTCTGTTAATTTTTGTATTCATTGGTATTCATGTAGATAAAACCTAAACTTAGAATTCTACTAGATTGTAAAAACATAAAAATACATCAGATTAATTAACTTGTATTTTATTATGTTTAATTATTTATTAATAACTTAATTTTGATTAACAGTTACTAATTAAATTATATTGTTGCAGGCCGAGTGGAACCTTATATTCAACTATATCCTTGGCTTGCCTCATGTATTAAATAATGCAGTGCAAATTGATAACAAAACATGTGTGTTCCGCCCACACACAATATGTATATTTGTGTCATCGCTGGTCAAAGCCTTCAGCAAATATTACAGGAAGGTGAAAGTGATCACAGTAAGTAACTTTTTATTATATTAGAATTTTTAAGTTATTTTGGATGTTTGGTTACATGATCCATAGAATAATGTGTTTTGAGAATAAAACCTCCATCAGTGTTATACAAATTTTCTCTTCAAATTTATGGGATCGGAATATATTGAATGTATTTACAACTTATATCCAAGTAGAGTGAAGTTTTTATAATATAGAATAAATAATAATAAAGATAATGTTTCACATTATTGATAAGCACACAGGCCAAATAGACAGAACTACTTCCAAACATTAAATTTGAAAGTCTATTGTATTAGTATTTCTGTCTAATACAACTTATAAAGAATTAATAGACATGCATTTGTTGCTGAACCAAAGTAATGGCTATGTAAGTGGTGCTGTGATTTGATTCCTGCCAAAAAAACATATATGATACTTTTCTATTTACATTACAAATTATTTTCTTTTTTATTGGTGATGAGTTTTTTTGGCTATTGTCAGTACTTTAAGTTGGTACTACAGTGGGGCTATGGCAGAATAGTGTTAATAATAGTATTATTTTCATCTTGCTTAAGAGATTAGCATTACAATATGACATTAAAAAGCAATGAGATTCTTATTGGAATCTGTTACAAAAATATCACAAAATAACATGTTTACATACTCTCTTGAGATAAGTCATAGATAATGTGATACTGGATTCTAAATTTGTTCACTGCATGTCCTTATGATGTGTCTACCTACCGTGGCCTTTCGTGCACCAGGAAAATTATTGCTCACAATCTACTTTGTAGTAGAGATGATGGTTGTCTATGGTGTATTTAGATGGAGAATAATGATATTATGTTTGTTTCACTTATTTGGTTAGGTTCCATAAATTTTTTATTTTCCATTGTTTCAGGAGCCACGTCCCCACCTGTTACCGGTTCTATTTGCCCGTATCTATATGCTTAAAATATTGAACGATTGTTTAAAATTTTGTTTAAAGTTATTAAACATCAAAACTGTTCGGGAGATGTGAAACCGTTTTGTTTTATTTTTCCTTTGCGTATTTACTCAATGCAAATATGAAACGATCGATTTAATCATTATTTTAGAACGACATGTATAAATTACATAAAGAGTTAATGTGTTCATAATATGCATTCACTTATGTTATTTAATAACGGATTATTTTGATAAGGTCGCGTTTATTTTGGCAATCTGACATTGAACATTGTTTGTGCGAGATTCAAAAATCCTCCACCCTTTTCGTTTTTTAGTTGGTCTATAAAGAATTCATTCCATTTTTATTTAAGAACTGTTTTAACTTACTTTTCAAAATGCAAATTTATGTAACTTTCTTACTATAATAAAACCCGCGCTGCATGAGTGCGGAGAAAAAAAAATGTTTTGTTTGGAAACACAAAGTTCACGTGATTGACCCAGGTATTTTATTGTGGGCATTGCTCCACGGCGATTGGCCCGCCGAGCGGCGCACGAACGCGGCCGACAAATCACGAAGCGCTGTACACGGTCGCGGTTCCCGACTCGCCTAGTGTGTTTTTGACATCGGTAAATGCAGTCGTGAACTTCGAAGCGGATAAAATACTTTTATTTATAGTTTTTAATCGAATAAAGTCGTGTGTCGTTCGTGAATACCTGTGCCGAATCGGATATAATAATAATGAGTATTGCTGCCCTGATCCAGGCTGCTGAATACATCGAGAGGCGGGACAGAGGTGATTTGGATTTTCTTTGTTTGAATTGTCAATCGAGTGCACTACTCGCTCGCACACGTCAACATGGCTCCCGTCTATTTTTGCCGTGCCATAATCAGCTGATTTTGACGGAATTACAGTTTTCTTTGTTGCAGAGTCGGAACACGGTTACGCGTCGAGTTTGCCGGTGTACGAGGAGTACAGGTCTGGCGGAAGGCGACCAAAGACGAAAAAATCGCAGGGAAGCAGGTGAGTTTTCGGTCGCGAGTGTCAGTGTAGTGGCAAGTGATTAGTGCAGTTTACGTGAAATCAGTGCCGCCGGACAGTTACAATATGTATGTTTTCTGTTCCAGGACCACTCATAACGAGTTGGAAAAAAACAGGTGAGTCGATGTTTATGTTTCCATAGTGTAAGTGGCAGCGATAGGGATTACCGGCGTGCGGTAACTCGCGTGGCGCAGTGACCTTGGCGGGTCCGTCGTCAAGGGAAAGAGTGCAGTCGGATCGTAATAAGCCGGTTGTCGGTTGTAACCTATTTGGCAACCCATCCATAGGCCGCGGCAGGGCGCATTACGTCACGACCACTCTCCCATTAATACTTGAACCATTTAAAAAATCTAAGCGCCGTTCGCCATCACTCATTCTTAACATTCGTGTTGTATTTTTGTCGGAGGGACTTTTTATTTGTTGCCAGTGAGTTCGCGTTTTGATTTACCGTTCATGAACCTTATAGATTTTATATATTTGAAGACATCAAATATTTTTGGTGAATAAATAGGATACTTCTATTCGTTAGTCTCATATACTTCTTTTCGTTTTTACGGTATAAGTACGTTTTTTTTTCTTAAATACTAATTTGTTATGGTTTCCACTAATAAGTTGCATAAAATGGTTTCAGTGAATTAATTCACTTACGTGAAAAAGTTTCACAGAATATGCAAAGTAAAGAAAGTATTTGTGAACAGAGCGATTTAATTTTTTTTTATTGATAGGTAATTGGAGCAAAACGTTTTCCGCTTGTATTATTATTAATTTCCATTTTCCTCAGTATTGTTCTTTGATGATCGCATTGATCTCAGTAATTGTTTGTTATCTATCTCCTCGTAACCAATTTGCATGTTGATTGTAAATGACTGGATTGATTTGATTATATTTCATACGTTCAAAATGTGAATGGAATAGAATTCGTGTCAAAAACAGTCCCATTTTGTTTGCTACTGATAAAGTAAAATCTTTATGGTACGTACACATTTCATCAATCTAGAGAATATAACAAAATTCGTCGGTCAATTTTCCCCAATTACGAAATAGCCGTGTTTGTTGTTTTACTGATATATTTTGTTCAGTGAAAAAATCATAATTCGAACAGGTTAGCTTCTTTACGAATAGAGAAAATCGTCATATAGCGTTGTTTATGTGTTGATTCGTTGTTCTTTTTTTGTATATCTGACAATGGCGCTGGCCACATATCGACTAAAATAATTTATTCAAACCTTTTGCTTGCTTAGCAAGCAAATGTAAACTTGTTGTAAACCATAATGCTTTGAGACACATATGTAAATAACTGAGAATGTAATAAAAATTACAGTAATTTTTTTTACATAACTAATTGAACCAGAGATAGTTTATCATACATACATACAATAAATAAATAAAATTCGTATACTACTTTTCCTGTATTATTGTTCAGCTATCACTCCGACTGTCACCAAATTTCGGCAAACGTCGTTCTTGTCGGTATTAATTCATAAGAGACTCGCTATTTCAACCGTTAGAAACTGCTACAAGTATCGCATTTGTCTCACGTAACTGGGTATCATTTAACGTCGGTTATCATATCACTGCGAGGGGTTACCAGATCATTGTGAACTGTTTGTTCTGTTTCATATAGCGCGATCACTGCTTATAAAACTATTACATGCAAATTGATATAACACTCACGATACGTTTATATTGGAAAGTACAAAAATAACTATTATCAGCTGGTGCTGTGTCAAATGATAACGTTTTGTGTAATTCTTTTTCTCTATATGTAAAAAATAATAGTATTGGAATCGGTTTGTCATATGAATGGGGCGTTATCGAAGATTCATTCGTTCCGTAACGATCGTCATCTTATGTCAATTACGTATTAATGACGAACAAAAACCTTGTACGCCCACGCACTCCACCTTACGTATTATACGTCGATACCATTACCCCGCATTGTACATTAATTTGTCTCCACTTGTATGTAATTTCGGGGCTGCTCTTTCAATGATCGATAGTTTATATAAACACTTAAGAAAAAAAGGTTTATTTTTCTACTACTTCCCGACTATACCAAAACATTTCATATCTTAAGAGCTGATCAGATGAATGAATGAAGGAGTGAATTTTAAATATAATTATAAATAAAGGTTATTATCCTCTACAATAATAGCTATATAGATTCTGAGTGGGTTCCCCGCGACTGGGATGTCTTGGTTTCCGTATATACATAGTTTGTACCAAGGCATCGAAGATGGAGATTATCTGAATTAATAAAGAAAAGAATTCAAAAAGAAATATTCAAATCTAAGATATACATTCATATCTATATTCGCCCACGAATAAAAATCACGTCTTCAAAAAATATAGTTGCAATAGATACATAATATTCGTTTCATAAAACTGAAAATTAATTTACGAACAATCAAAAATTGACAATAAATATTAGAGTAAAAATAAACCCAATACACTTAAGTATTCGACGCGCGTGTTTTTCATCTAATAAATATCTCATTGATAAAAAATAAATTGCCGTTGGAATCATACAGTAGGGAATTCGATTTTCAATTTGAATCTCTTTTCCGTTTGAGGTATGTGATTTTGTACTCAAATGTCTGCGAATATGTCGAGGTGGGTGGGGGAAGGGGAAATTTTCGATTTCGCACGTGATTTTGGATACGTTCGCAGTGACGTGCTCGCGTTGAGTAAGGCTTGTTAAAAATGGCGTAACAGTCGTCATCGTTAACGAGTTTGTGCATTGTTATTATTGTCTCCGAGCCCTTGATTCGCGATAACGCTGCTTTTCCAACGCATTGTAGTTCTCAGTTGAATAAAGTATTGAAATAAATTGGCCAACTGTATTCTCAATTAATCACCATCTTTTAGTAGAATTCTATAAGTGTTTATTTTCCGACCTTTATAAAGTCACTCCACAATCGTGTATTATTTTCTATTCGATCGAGATAAGAGATAAATGTTATTATGAATCTAATGCTTTATTACTTGAAATGGGTATGTTTTAAATAATTTGCTTAGATGTTTTAAATAATTTGCTTGTATTCGAATTCCACTAGAAGTGATTCTTCCACGTCTACTGCCAGTTGTGCACCAAATGCTACTACGTCATACCGTCGTATTGTCCGAGAGAATACCTTGTTGGATGCCTCATGAATTTTACAGACTTCAACACTAAGGTATCTTCGTTGACTAAAGTGATCTAAAGGATCATTTTATTATTGAACCGTTCCTTTTACTTTTAACAAGTGGTAGAATTAATATTTATTTTGCGTTTGTGTTTTACATGTAGCGTTACAATGACCCTTAAGCAACCCTTACTTTGGAATGAGACGTTGTCGTTTCGTTTGTTAAATAACAATAGCGAGTCATTTCCTTCGAAACGAAACAAACGAAACCCGTTCACCGTTCACGTTCCAAATCTGTTTAAATTCGATTCTTACGTGTACCGTTTGCCATCGCAAACGGAGCGTCAGCAAACAAAGTCCCGAGGTGACAGTAGCACGTAACATATCAAGATATTTACGTAGCGGGGAGGCTTTACGATGTGTAGCGGATATGTTTTCAGTTCTGTAACTTCAAACAAGACTTGTACGGGGAACCCTTTGAACTGTACGTTTAAAGTAATTTTTGGCACGTCAAAATAACGGTAACAATTTTGAAATTTACCCCTATGAATTGAATTTCAAATTAAACAGTCGGTTCTCTTTTTAAAAAATTTAAGCGATTTTAATGTATTGTGAACAGTTTTATAAACATTTGCATTTGAACAAATGGTGAATTTTCGCCCTTCGTCACGGTTCGCGTTGTTTCAAATTCGACTCATACGTATACCGGATAGCAGCGCGCGTGGGGCTTCTTCAAACAAAGCGCGGCTACGTGCCGACATAGTGGGGTTACGTACGGAAGTATTTAATCTGTCATAAGAATTCCGAGTTTGTAAAGGGCTAAACCACACCAGATACACTCATGGCGATGTTAATGTTTTCATGGATTACCTCGTATTATTATCTGTTTATTATTGTCACGTTTATTTCACATACGAGTGGAGATTAAGGATTCCCTTTCAGTTAAGTTCCCGTTACGTTTTTCGCTTCGTCTCCATTGATCTGTGTAATCAAGGTTTTGCTTAACATCAGCATCGTACCCTACTAAATCAGTGAACATCAAGCGGTATAATAGTACAGAGCATTGAGAAAACGGAACGGAGAGTATCCGACTTCGCTTTTTACGACTACTTAAATTAAAATAGTTTAAAGCTGTTTAGCGCTTTGAATAATTTATTACATCAGTGACATTTTGTTTCAATAAGAGCTTGAAGGGGCGCGCCGTTTCTCGTCGTTCTCGTAGATGGAAACTTTGTTTCTTTTTTTTCTTATAATCACACTTTTTTATTCTCTTTTGTAGAGAGCTTTTTACAATATTACTTGCAATTTCAAACACCTGAAGGATGTTAATGAATTACGTTTTCAGTATTGTAATACTCATTATACAGTGTCAGTTATTCCCGAAAAGAAATATTTTGTTACAAATTTTATGATACACTTAGATATTGAGTTGTCTTTTTTAGTTTTCGATAGCAGAATTGAAGTCCTTCATATATTCAGGTCGCATTCATCGATATGATCTTTTTGATTCGCACCATGTAATGTTATTGAAATGCTTCATGTATCTTCATACACGCTATTGCTGAGATTCAAAGAGCAGTTTTGTTGTTGTCAACGGATCAAATATTTCCTGTAACGACATTTTGGGTCACAATTTGGCTTTTATTAATGTGCAATTATTAAAATGAATCACGGTTTTTTAATAATTATGTTCATTGTCCATAATGGAGGGTTTTCTAGTTTTATTTTTGGCTATTGGTCTAGTCATTAGACTTTAAT
>DWEJ01003182.1:0-10670 GCA_018245835.1 Mysoria sejanus stolli | reverse complement strand
ATTACAGTGTTAGCATCGGCTGAGTTGCTTCCTGTTGCGCATGACGTGTTAGTTTAATGTATTTCTGTGTTATCTATTGTAAATGGCAATAAAGTTTTATTATTATTATTGTTATTGTTATTGTTATTATATTATTGAAATGACCGAAATTTAATCCGTATCATTATATTTGCGAGTGAAAGAGCCGAATGTATATTGTAGCACGGTGGAACAGATAGATTAGTACACGTACGACATCTTGTCGACCGTCTGCTGTGGGCTTTGATGGCTTTCGACAGTCAAGAATGTTTTAGAGGCGAGCTTTCCCCGTCTTAGTTGAAGAGTCTGTAAACTAGGCGACGATGTTAATACGGGCGTAGAAGATATTAAACACTTTTTTTTCTTCTTCAGAGTTGTTCAGTAGTGGCTCTGATTCTGGATATGAACCCAATGCATGGCAACAGGGTCACCACCTATTCCATAGTGGGCCGTAAACGTAACTGGTGAATCGTGGAAGCGCTCTAGACTCCTCTACTTACGATTGCGGGGATTATAGGCGTGACGACACGTTTAAAAATATTTAATATTAATAGCTTAATACTGAGCTTTAGAATTTTGTTTATGTAGGTATGTACTTAATAAAATGTTTCTTGTAAAAACATACATCCAAGTAGGTACATGGAAAATATATTGTAATAAATAAAAATAAAATTACATGATCGACGTCCTCAACTCTTATTGCACTGCTGGACGCTGATCTTCTCTTAGCAGGAGAAGATTTAAAGCCATTAAAGTCTACCACGATAGCCCAGTGCGTGTTGACTTAGGTCACATGCCGTGGAGAATATTATGGAGAACTCTGTAGCGTGCAGGTTTCCTTGCGTTTCCTTTTACCGTTTCAATAAATGTATAATTACTTTTTAGTAGTAAAAACTTTTTCATACTTACCTACATTCACTAATTATAGCGCACACATATACAAAAGTTTATTTAGTTTTAAAAGTTTAATTACTTTTCTTAAAAAAAGTTGGTAAAAATATTTAATCTGAAGATCATTATTACACAAATCACAGTTTATTTAACAAACATCGACACACATTAATAACACTAATGTTACTATTAAAATTAACACCTCAAATGAGCAACGCTCGGCCTGCCGATGCATTATTAAAACAGATAAAACGCCCATTCAAGCTTAAACAACATAATATTAAGATAATATCTCAGCTCAGGTTGGATGTCAAGCTCGCTCTGTATTTGCATATTCTATGCCCGATAATGCCCCAGAGCGAGACGCAAGTGCTTAAATGCAATAGGTGTGAAAGAGACAGATTGATACGCTCGGACCACCCAAGTCGCCAGTCCATATGATTCTTGGCTGATTGCGCACTATAAGTCTTGATAGTTGGATTGGATATTTAGGGTTCCGTAATGGTGCTGTAAAACGAATGTTCAATCGCAGGTGTATTTATTTAGTGAGGTCCATTTCATTACCATAATTAACGAACATAGCTTAAGTACAAATATTTATACATTGTTTAAATTACGTTTCAAATTACATTAATAAACTATTGACTTATTCAACAATTTAGTTTTATAATTTTACCAATTTTATATTACAAAATTTTAAAGGACGAAAATTTACCAAATTTATACAAATAAAAAAGGACTCTGAGCTTTTCGTTGCTTATAAGTCTGAATGTCTTCTTGGCTTATAAATCGGCAAGAGCGAGCTAACTTTACCAGTATTGTAAATAAGTTATTCTGTCAATTCTTTAATGATATCGATAGTATTCAATATTCATGTACTTCAATTCAAAAATGGAATAGAGAGTAAATGAGAAAAGCAAATTATTTTTATTATCTGTGCTCAGCAGATCGCGCTTAATCAATTATTTTCGGTGCTCGCCATCGTACGGTTGTTTTTTGTGCGCAGTCAGTTTTTGCGTGAAATATATCTTGCCTTAATTAAGATTTCAAGCGGTTACCAGCTTAGGTTCCAAGCCAACGACCTAGAGCTTGTAGGCATTATTACAACTGATGCTGTTTTATGATCAGACCAAAAAAATATAAATCAATGATGCTGGCCATTATCATAGCAATTGTAAAAAACACACAGCCAATGATATTGACCATTAGCATGGCCTTTATTTTTACACCGACTATAAATTTAATTAATTGTAACAATGCACGAATTTTTTAATACCGCAGAGTTAGTGTGGCTGTATGATGGCAATTGCTTTGGATATGTCTTACTCCTTCCCTAAATTGCTCTTTCTTTATGCTCTTCTTGGAATACATTGATATTTTATAATCTGCTGTTTTGCATTTAACCCTTTTATTGTTCTGATGTTGGGCTCCAGTCACCTTTCAGAACTGGATGAGTTTAGGCCATAGTCTACCACGCCAGGCCATGCTGGCCAAGTTTGTGGCAGACTCTGTAGTATCATTCGTACATATCTTCAAGTTATGTCCCTTACAGGGTGGGCAGAGAGCACTGAGTGCCAAATATCTTTATCCTCACATGCCGCGCTTCTTTTACGTAGGATTTACATATGTATATATGTAGTTAATTAGGTATCGCTGCAAGTGTGTGTGATTACTTCGGGGACACAAAGATCAAGACTAGCGCGCGGCGTCGCAGCGGCTAGCTCCAGTACACCGCGCACTGGCGCAGCGATAGATTTTTTGATCTGCGCGCGGATTGTGCGCCGGCTGCGCGGGGACACACGTCGCGTGCAGTGGGGCAGTGACGTACAAAGCTGACACAATCTTCCGTGAAAGAACGCTTATAAACAGTATGTAGGGATAATAAAGTTAGGTTTCCCTAATCATTACACCCGACCTCATTACGAGTATGTACTCTTTAGTTAATCCCCGGGTGGACTGAGGTCTCCTATCACAAGAGAAGGACTAGTGAGATTGTAATATCAACACAAAACAAGTCGAGTTTAATCGCAGTTTATTCGCTCAAATGGCGCGTCGCGCTACAACTCGTAACTTGAGCCCGTGTGTACGTCGGCTCAGCTCCCAAACTATACTGATTGATCCCGGCGAGTGTCCGCGAGCAGCGCTTCGGCGGCACTCGGCGTCAACTTCAACAATAACTGTTTGGGTTAGCTAAGTGTGGTCCGGAGCCCGGGCCTTCGATGGCTTGCACTCCGTCCTGACGGTTCCCATTTCCTGGCCGCTCCTCACCGTCCTTTGATGTGGCTGATGCTCTTAACTTCTTTGTTTTCCCGATGGACTGTTGTTATTGCATATGAAAGAGGTTTACACGTTGTACTGATTCTTTTAGTAACAGTGGGTATGTTGGAACAACTTACACGGCTACCTGATAAACTCTACTTAGCGTGTGCTATGATAAAGGTGGATACATATATATGAATATTTATTTACGGATATGTTTTCTTACACCAAGACAGACTAAATACTTGTCTTCATCGAATATAATTTGGTCCGGATGGAAATTGAACCTCCAACTACCAGCTCCGTAGTTCACCTCATTAATCACTGAACTAATGCGTCAGTTACATATTGATACAACATTGGCACTCAGTGAACGTTTCAAGGATTCAAGCAAAATAGTATAGATATTTTCAACCAAAAAAAATCAGACTTTCAGACTACCTTTTTTAAATTTCACATGCATTCATATTATTATGCAGTAGCATAATAGTACGTAGCACTGATAGTGCTACTACGATAGTAGTGGTATGAAATTTGACATCTTATTTCGGGAACCCGGGTTAAAATCCTAGCGCGCACCTTTACAGAATGTGCGTTTTAAGTTTACATATCACTTCGAAAACACACAAAGAGAACCTCGTGAGGGGTTTCCCCACGATGTTTTCTTTCACAGCTTCTTGCACACCTTAGAGTTCTCAGAAAAATATTTCCCTAAGGCGTGTGAAGTTTGCCAAACTCTCTCACCCTGAAAGGAACCCAATGTTCCAACAGTTGAACGATAGAATGGTTGGTCCTCAGCATACATTTTAAAATAACAATCTTTGACAATTTCTTGCTGTTTTCGGGCTGAATTTCAAAACATTTATCGCGTTGTTTCTTCAGTGATTCAGCCAGGAGGTTCCCACGAGGCTCAGCTGGGGACACCAGTTCCACCTGGCGGAGTTGATGAGTTTAATGTTTGCCGGTGTACAGCATAGTGGTACTGAGCAGCATCGTAACTCTATAGGGCAAAGTTAAGAAGTTGTTGTGCCTGATTGTAGAGTTAGGGGTTGTGCGGTCGAATCCAGATGGAAGCAAACGTTTGTCTTGAACACAAGTAATTGTACGTAAGTATATATCGGAAAAAGTATGTGTAGAGTTCATCAGTTGATTTCTTATTACAGTTATAGTATGATAACACCAAACAGCATTTTTAAAATCAAATTAGTTTTTTCTGATATATCCAAACAAAACTTTATTATTTTCAATGTAAATTCACGCCTGTTCGCTCCGAAGAGGGCGGCTAAGAATGAAGAACACTCCCACGTTTCACCAGTTACGTTTACGTCCCACTATGGAATAGGTGGTGAGCCTATTGCCATGCATCGGACTCATGCACCCAACACTACTAGAAACTGTGCTTTAGAAAAATTATGTTATTACGGACTTATAAATTTTATGAGTTACGAAATTAATATTGCGGACCTTCCTAGAACGATGTAACTCTACCACCGCCGCGGACCGCACATATTGCAGTGTACACTGTCTACATACCTCAAAGGGCCCTGGTCTTAATAACAACAATAACCGCCGTGACGTCATGTTGCCTCCAGAACAGATTCTCTTCTTGTTTCTCCATCGCTTTGCATACGCCGGAGCTTTCCCGAATTCGAGATTACACCCAAATAAACCAAAGCCCCCCCTTAAAGGAAAACGTAATTCAACGTACCGTAAGGAAGATGCGAGTGGAACTCCAACTGCATGGCTCCGGTGTCGTCCTCCGTACCTAATGCTATTTTTACTCGGTCAGTGCGTGTATTGGCAGTAATGTCAATCCTCCGAATATTGATTGTTACAGCCCATTGCCACGTTGAAGTGGCAATGGGCTGGTCATGTCTGCCGACGGACGGACGATCGGTGGAGTAGACGAGTTCTAGAGTGGAGACCGCAGCTCGGCAAGCGTAGTGTAGGACGCCCTCCGGCCAGGTGGGATGATGATCTGTGAAAGGCTGCAGGCAGAGACTGGATGCGGCAAGCCGAGGACAGGGCGCGCTGGCGCTCTATGGGGGAGGACTATGTCCAGCAGTGGACTGAGATAGGCTGATGATGATGATGACGTTTGTAACAGCCCAGTGTTTTCCAATTTTAATTCAAATTTTTATTCAATTTTAATTCCAATTAATTTTAATTCAAATCCAATTCCAATTTTTTGGGTCTGAATGTTTTGTAAACAGTAAGGCATGTAGAAGAACGACGTGCGGTTGGTGTGGATAGAGGTATATGGCACTCCGTGTTCTCTGCCTACCCCGTCAAGGACCGGGCGCGATATGCCAGTAATGACAATGAATTTATTACTAACTAGATGTTCTCGCGACTTCGCCCGCCTGGATATCAGTGTGTCACAAAGTTGTTCCCGCGTAAATACAGACCTCGTGGGAATTCTAAATTGAAAGGTAGTTTATATGCTGCTGCACAGAGAAAAGAAAAAGATTAAATACCTATACAAAAAAGATGAGCAGGCGAGCTAGGGGTGAGAGCCGAGGGGCGCAACGCGTTACGTGCACTTGAGATTTTGGACAATTCACAGAATATCTTTATAAATAAATTGTAGTCTATGTGTTATTCTGATGTATAAGCTATACTATGCTATGTGTTATTCTGATGTATAAGCTATATTATTGTAAAGTTTCGTTAAAATCCATTCAGTAGTTTTTACGTGAAAAAGTAACAAACTCCCATCTATACTCACAAACTTTCGCGTTTATAATATTAATAAGATAGGATAGGACAGGATATTTGGGTTTTTGCAACTTCAAATTCTGTTGTAGCAAGGAGTCTGCAATGCTGGGACATATACGTAGTGAAACATGGAAGTACTACATTCTTCTGTCTACCTTCAAACGTGATTCAAACGTGATATTGCTTGTTATTGTTATGTTATGTTATTATACACGATACCCACTCGCATAGATACTTTTTATAGCCCAACTGTATACCGTGCTGTGGGCGCACGAGACGAGCCACAGGCCGCGGATTAGCCGCAAGTTAGCTAAATAGCTGCCGGCGCTCGCCTCAGCTACACTTTTTGCGAATCGGCCATCGCGACCGCGCGGCGTTATTAATATTAGTCGATTACTGGTCCCGCGCGTCGTGTGGACCTGCCCGCGCGCGAGACTCGTTTTGTTCAGCATTCACATCGACTTGCCTCGGTGCATCGCATTGCACTACAATTGCATTCTCGTTTAACCCAGATTCCTTTTTTTGTGTTTTTTAATGATATTTTTAAATTTAGAAGTAAATTTGCTCCACACATGGGTAGTGGCCAGCAAAGCAATATCTGCTACAATTTAATTGAATGTATGTATGATATGTGATGAAATGAAATTAATGTATGTATGATAGTTAAAAAACTGGATTTAGAGAGGCGCCGTCTGTGATGATAATAATGATGGTGACAAGGATATAAGCTTTTGCTGAAACCACCTTTTGTAAGTTCTTTCTCGCTATAACAGTATAAGAAAACTTGAGAGAAAACCTACACGCCTGAGTATTTCCCATGCTCCTTCTATTAAACGTTTCTTGAGTATCTATACACAAGATAAAACTATGGATCGGCTTCAGTCGCGCACAGAATTTTCAGGGCTGTCCCAACTACGATAGTCCTACGATCACAGGTAACTCGTGTAAAACGTTGACGGAGGCTAATATAACGAAGAAAAAAGATTGATGGCTAAAGACGAACCCTTCTAATATAATTTTTCGAACTGCGCAAATTTTGTTATGCAAGTTGTAAGTACAAATTTATGTATAGTGCTGTTAGTACCTACTTTTTCTGCGTTATTTCTTTCAATGTACGAACTGATGACGAAAATAATGATAAGATTTTTTTTCAAAGCCTTATCTGATCCGATATGAGACTCAAATAAAACCTGTGTTATGGTAAACAAACGGTAGATAAACTACACATATACATATCAATACACCGATATATTTTAAAACTCAGAAAAGGAATACATGTTCTCATCGCATATTTGTTTGTCCTGAACGGGAATCGAATCCGAACATTTAGATTTTCTATCTACCTGAACTCACAAACATGAGGATAAATGCGGAGTCGTGTCCACAGCACCGAGTCGCGGCGGCGCGCGACGTCGTGTGTGGTCCGCATTGTAATGAAGTATGCTCCACCACGCTGTTCATATATCATTTTCATTGCTACGAAAATGTATGCTCCTCTTATGAGATTCCAGTTGGAATTTTGGGATGCCACAGTGATTATGTACCACTTTTAATTAATCATTAACAGTTCGTTCGGAATAAAAGTTTTTTTTTCATATGTATCGTGATAATTGTGTGACAAGTACATAATGATATTTTTTGTTTTTATTTTTACATTCTATTCACGTAAAAAAAGGATTATCCTGCTGGATAAAAGGATTATCACGTAAAAAAAGGATTATCCTGCTGGTAAGCAAGATATAACATGGGATGTAGCCGGCTCGCCTAGACACTGTCTAGTCACACAAGGCTTGAACAATTTATAAATTATACGAATAGAAAAAATAGATAAATATAGCTCCTTATTACAGACTTAATTATTTTATTGTTACTATATCCACACCCCAGGTCGCTTACAAAATAGGCAGAGCGCACAAAGTGCCAGATTGTTATATCGTTACATTCCTGACATACTTCTTATATTCAACCCTCTGTTCATATGTTAGAAGGGAGTCGGGCGCAACAGTGTGATGTGAACAGGATACCAAAGAATACCCGATCTCTGCCACTATCAATAAAGTACTCTAGTTAAATCTGCCGTTTTACAGCACAAATTAGTATACATTCAAACTATGCACAGAAGATTCTAGTTACAAGATTATAATAACTTCAACTTGTGATCAGAAATACTACACAACTTACAACTTGAAGCTTCACAAGTGTCGTTAATGGGAAGCCGATGGATTACTACGTCTCGATCGTCTGACATGTTGGATCAAAATGTTTAAACAGTTTGTCACAGACGTCGGTGCATCGGTTTGCGACTTGCTTATAACATAAGCCTACGCCAGCTTAGTCTTTTAAGGGTTTATAATTTGACTGATATCGCTATGAAATGTGCTACGATAAATACCTATAAATTTACGTAATTTTACCTCAGCATTGTCGTATACCGTTTTATATAAGTCAGCAATTATAGGTTCTTTGTTTGAAGTTTCTTTGGAAATAAAAAAGTTGTGTAGAAAAATGTCAATGGCTATAAATACTTTCTGGTTCGTTATTTTCTTTTTTTAATCCATAAAAGAATTTGACAAAATAATTTAATTTTGTTGTTTGTTAATTAAATTTGACAAAATAATTTAATTTAATCTTAAATTTTTTTATGTAAAGAAACAGCACTAGGAAGTGTAGTTACTTCGAATGCAAATCAAATTTTATAAAAAAACATTACATAAATTAGAAAAGCATTTTTCAATGTGTTTCATTAAAAAGCAAATTATTGACTGTTGCTACAGTTTCCGAATTATCACCAATCAGTAATATTGACGCGCCATGTTTGCCGAGAGCACCCGAAGTTTGCCGAGTGCACCCGATGTTTGCCGACCGTTCACGATGTTTACCGATCATGATCAACTGGTCTATATTGTTTAACGTTTACATCAATACTAACTTAGTTATGTACTAAATTTACTTTACCGCTAAGAAAATGAATTTTCCAAAACACGAACTATGATTTGTAAGTTTCGTGAATGCAAAATAACTTTGTAATTCAAGTTAACATACAACATGTGAGTTTCGAAAATTGAAATGAACGTTATGTCCATAGTGTAGAGATGTTTTTAATTTAATGTTACAAAGTTAGACCAATTTTTTCAACGTTTTCGTTCTTTTGATAGACTTTTATGAGAATTTGGTTAGTACGTAGTTGTATTAGGCTGTTCGTGCACCCAATACTATTTATTGAGAAGCTTATTGCACGATATTGACTTATCATGTCAATGTTTTTAAATTTGTATTTTATTTTGTCATACATAAGATAAACAAGATTGTAATAGTCCAGGAACTATACAATACTATTTCCTTTATATTCAGTAGTTCATCAGCTTGTCTTTTAACAACAGGTAATTATGAAAATGTTTTGCTCAAGCAGCGCAGGTAGCCCACCGGCGAGGTGAACTACCGATATACACAAAATGGCTGGCAGCGGTGGCATGCTATTGGAGAGGCCTTTGTCCAGCAGTGGACGGGAATAGGCTGATGATGATGATGATGATGATATTTTTGCTATTATTAATTGTAAAAATACTCAATCGCTTACACTTATAATGCAGGATAATCTAGGTATGTGACTTACGATCGTGAAACCAGGAGGTCCAAAGAATAATCCTTGCATATGGTTTTACCAACTCTTTTAATAAAGAGCCTCGCGTGCAAACGGCCTTAGAGTGAGTTTGTCGAAAATATTTAAGTTTAATATTGGGATAACTAATGCTCTACATTGTAGGGCTTGTTAACGTCGTTAGTACGGTTTGAACTCTACCACTCTCTAGTAAAACAATTCGTAATTAGTAGACAATACACGCCAACGTGAACCAGGATGATTGACTGGGTGCGGGATGTGAGGTTGTTTTGTACAATTATCTAGAGTTCATTTAAAATTTGGTTCCTGGACTTAAGGCCCGGGTCGGGCACTGATGGATTTTTATGATTTTGATACCCTTGTAAAAATATCTTGTAGTGGCTCGGAGTCTGGATATGTGTCCGGTGGATGGTAACAGTCTCACCATCTGTTCCACAGTGGGAAGTCAACGTAACTAGTGACACGGTGCAGTGTAGCACACTCCTCTGCCGGCTTCTTCGGGGCATACAGGCGTGATGTTATTTTTATATTTTTAGCGTGCATGTTTCGTATGTACACAGATTAAATCCAAAGTGTTACAATATTAGAACAGAAAACTTAACTTGTGTACGCGTACTTATGGCACGCTGATGAATGTTCGAAGATGACAGATTTATTTACAGGCCGAGTATCGATGAGTCGTGTGTTGAAAATAAACAAGCGGCTGACTCGGGTTCGTTCGTTAAAAGATACGCGTTCGTTCGTCTAATAGTAATTCAACATTCAATCGTTGGCAAATTACTCAGCGGTCAGTGGTATCAGAAAATTACTTAACAATTTTTGATGTGAAATAATATTAGATGTAAGATTCAAAGCGGACATCTTTAAGTGATTTGATAAATAATTGACGACAAATAACTTAGATGTCAAGTTACTCAAATGTCATTTATTTATGAACTGTCACGACATAAGATATATTATCGAACCTTATTCGAACTTAGCTTAATTTCTTTGTAACAAAGCAAATAAATTAATATTTAATAAACAAACGCTTAATGTTACTTTCTTACAATATCTTTCAATACCTTACAATACCTTTCAATACCTTACAATACCTTTCAACGCAGCAACATGAGAGAAATAAATTTACAGCGAACTTTATCAACAGTTTGCAAAAAATGACAAT
>DWEJ01003181.1:0-10671 GCA_018245835.1 Mysoria sejanus stolli | reverse complement strand
CACTACAAAAGAGTTTTTCTAATTTAGAAATTTTCTAGAAAATCTAAATTAAAATTCTAGTAGTGGTTCGGAGTCTGTATATGTTCCCGATACATGGCAATAGGCTCACCACCTATTCCATAGTGGGACGTAATGTAACATAATGTAATCTTAACAACACATCTAGATATAGACATGTTTAATGCAAGAGGAAGATGTTTATAATTAGGTACTCGTGAAAGGTATATGTACTTTGTATATAACAAATACCGCATCATTCAAACACTAAAAAAACATGGCGTCATTAGCCGAGAGTCTTTGCCAAGTCCGGAATCTTATTATCTCTCGACCTCCTTAACTTTCAATCTATTGTATCCACCTCAAAGAAATATATTAGTTGCTTCGTAAAGATCATTTATGTCACGTTACAAAAATAATACCGAGGACAACAAGAAGAGAATAATATTGTAGTTAAATGAAACGACCAATATTACATACCAATACTTTTTCAATTTTGCGGCATAAATTAAATTCTTAAAGTAATTTAACATTGATTACAATACCTAACGTAAAATAAAATACCTCATTATTTTATAATACCTCAGTATGTAAGTACGTGAAGGTGTTATAAATGAAATACAGAATTCGGGTTTTTTTTTTGCTAAAATCGAATGCAAAAAATGATATCAATATGGATTGTGATAAAAAATACATAGATACTCTATTTCCTACCTCCAAAATTCCACAAATTTTCTGAACCAGCTCCTTGGAAAATCTGCTGCCTAGTTTACAATGGTCGATCAAATAGTCCACAATGTTGACCTGGTCCGCGCTCCATGATGGTCGTATCCGTCTTTCCGCGGTGTGCGTCTCCATAGGCTCGAGTTCCTTTTGCCATCTTTCTGGATCTTTCTCTTTGGCAAGGAGCACTCTACGTAATATAATCACGTTAGAAAAGACTATAAATGGAATACATTTTTTATTTGCTGCAAATGTGCTGCAATATTGACTTTTAATTCATGCATATTTTATCATGTTTTATTACGATTAATATTTCTACAGTTTAAAAAGCTTCAGGCCTCACATTAATCAACGGCGTTATTTAATCCAGTGGTAGTAACTTATTCTGTTCTAGCGGACTCGGTAAACGTTGTTTTGCTATTGTAAATTATTACTATTGAATATTTTGGTTATTAAATAAAGAATTATGAATTTATTGTGTGTTTAAATATTGTAAATGTTTGAGAAATGAACGATAATTAAATTATTTGGATTTTGTTCGTACAAAAATGACATTGGCAGTGTATTGGCTGGTCCGTTTGTGCAGAGGTTAGTGAACCTGACATGGGTTCGATTCCCACTCACAATAAATATTTGTGTGATGAGTACAAGTATTTGTTCAGTATCTGGGTATTAAAAAATATCTATTTAAGTATATGTATATATGTAGTTTATCAGCCGTCTGGTTACCACAAGCTCTATTGACGCTTACTTTCGGATCAGATGGCTGTGTGTGATGTCCTAAGATATTATTATTATTATTCAAAAAGTTCATCGTTAGGTAGCGTTCAAGTATTACGTAATGCAATTTGAGGGGGGGGGTCCAGTAAAACGTTACGATGCGTTTTATTGCGAATTAGAATCTCTTGATCATTTATTATTTCCACAAACTCAACTTATTTGTGATTTTTAGATTAAAATGGTTATTTGGGCGTTACGTAACGTTTGGAGAGTGTACAGAAAATTTTTACGCCGTGTTACATGGGATGGAGGAACGGTCTAAAATCTTCAAAAATTGCGTTACTTCATACTTGAACGCTCCCTAATACACTTAAACTTGAGGTGAAAACGTAATAAGGAGGTACAATATTAAAAAAAAACTCTATACGAGTATATTGAACAACCGGCAAGTGAACATTACTTTTTAACTGATGCCTAGAAATTTATTTTTTATTAGGTACTAGATGTGCTCGCGATTTCGTCCGCGTGGAAATCAGTGTGTCATGAAGTTTTTCCCGCCTTAATACTAAACTCGTGGGAATTCTATTATGAAAAGTAGTTTATAATGTTGCTGCACAGAGAAAAGAAAAAAATGAAATACCTAGACAAAAAAGATGAGCAGGCGAGCTAGGGGTGAGAGCCGAGGGGCGCAACGCGGACGCTAGCTCGGCATATACTACTTACTTGTAATTAACATTTTGGACAATTCACTAAATATTTTTATAAATTGTAGCGTATATGTTATTCTGATGTATAAGTTATACTACTGTACAGTTTCATTAAAATACATTCAGTAGTTTTTACGTGAAAGAGTAACAAACATCCGTCCATATTTACAAACTTTCGCGTTTATAATATATAATAATAATAATAATAATAATAATAATAAAATAAGAATATAATAATATTCAGTAATATTAATGGGAAACAGGATTAAATAATTTACCTTAACGGTGTGATGCAGTCCAGTTGAGGCGAAGGAGCGGTCCAGTCTTCTACAGGTTGAAACCGTACTTTAGCGCCTGCGAACACTTCGCATTCTGGGCTATGCTGAGGAGATTGTTCACACTCCTTACGACACATTGGCCAGCCACAGATGGAGCACAATGTGTTCTCCACAGGGCAATAACAACTGAGACACAAAGGCGGTGTATCTGGAATGGAAACCGTAAAACAATTACAAAAGCGGACAATCAGAATCTGTAGGTACTTGAAGAGTACAATAAAATTGAGTAAATATGATACTCATTTATAACTTGATGCAGGTCAATTCAACACAATAACTTTTTAAGGACAATAGTTATGACATTAGACATAGAGTACCTAAACACTGAAAAGCTTTGCGCGGAAAGATATATCACCCTCTAAATTCGTTTTAAGTAACAATTTCGCCATTAAATATCACATATATTTACACTTCATCAAGATTCTGTATAATTTGAAACTTATTGTACTATGTTTTAGCAAATAATGAATCATTACTAAAATTTTGCGTTAATTTATTATACTAAGTACTTGTTATGTACGGTAAATAAAGGAGTATGTTAAAGTACTTTCTACTACAAAAAAAAAAGAATTAGAAAAGAACAATTTCGCTACAGGACAGTTACTGCACCTAATTGAAGTACCACGCTGTTAAAAAACGGGTTCTGTAGCTTTATTAACAAATCGGATTCTTCACGACTTCAGTGAGTTTATCCGATCACAGGCAGAGCCACTACCACAAAACTTGCCTGGTTTTGGTCCAACAGCGAAAGGAGTATCTGTAAAAATTATCTCCCCACTTTCCAAATCCTTATTAGAGACAAGATATCGACCATATTTATCGTTTCGTTGCACGTCGTAGCGACAAACATCTACCATGATGACTCGACTGCGATTTGTATATGGATTTTCTTTAAAAGATACCGTATACTGCACGTTTAGATTACCGAACGAAGATTGAAGCGAATGAAATATTTCACGTTCGTTCGAGAAGGCTAAAATAAGACGCCGGTTATTCTAGAATTGGGCCGTTCCAACACTATAGTACGTTCAAATGTGTAGTTGTTTATTTTGAATTGAGTCATTCGTCTTGCGGTGTTTAATACATGTAAGGCGATATTTCTCATTCAGTATTCATTACATTATTTCCACGTGAATTTTTTAATGCTAGAAGTAGGTAATGTTCAAATGGTACAAGGAATGGTGTCTTATGTACCCAACTAAATAATTAAGATTAATTAATCTGAAAATGTTTTTAATACAGTCTTTAAATTGTAAGTACAAGGTCTTTGCCTTATGAATTATCGTATCGCAAGAGCCATATAGATTTAATAATATTCAAAATTTATTGTGATCTAGACGCATTTTCTGACATAAAAAACCCTAATTTGTTAAGGTCGTTGTATTTATTGATTTTTTATTATGTCAATTTTTGAGTATATATACGATTTAGACCGCGGTAGTTTAGGTAACTTACTGGGAAACTGTAAACTGCCGTCAGTAAATGCAGCAGTAATTAGAGAGACAGTACCGTGTCGACGGCATGTAAGTTTGCTATGACTTACTATGAAGACATTTATTAATTAGTTGTATGGGTATAATAAAAAAAAACTATACCATAAGATTATATATCAAAATATCTATCAAAAAACATATCTCAACATATTCCAAACAATAGCATTATCAAGACAGATTCAGCACTTATATTGTATTTATAATACTTTTAAATATCCTAACAAAATCTCTAGTCGTATTTGAAAAGATCAAACATAAGCGATAAGTAATAGCTAGTTTTGTTGATTTACTTGCTTAATTAAGGTAGCAAACTTGCCTACATGCCAAGAAGTATACGCTTTGTTTTAACAGAAGTGGCAAAAACAAATAAGAATGAGAGAAAAATATAGTCAATACATGATAATGAACACAGTAATTCTTCTTCTTCGTCGAGTCGATGGCTGATCGTGAATGATCAGCCATCGTGGTGAAAGGATAAATTGCAATGTTCAGGGTGCGCCGGGCAGTATGTGTAATTAATTGGACACTGTCGCCGCTCGTGGAGGCTCCTTTCATGCACCCCAACACAGTAATACAATTAGTACTAATAAATACATACATACATACATATCTTCACGCCAGGTCCCTCACGGGGTAGGCAGAGAGCAAAAATATAATACTAGTTAGTTCTAATCATTCATCAAAATAGTAGGTACGTATCTGGTTTAATGATATGTTACTTTTCCAACATAGGATGGAACATTGGGTGAAATGGAAATATGCAAAGATGAAAGTGGAGAGAGAATTCCCTGTCCTCCGAGCGACGATGTCGATGAACAAGACAATGACCGTCCGTTTGCAATTAAACATTGTCCCGTACGTACACTTTATGTAAAAATTATAATCTTAAATAAAAAAAATGTTATTCTTAATAGGTACATGTTTTGTTATTTGATTGTATGTAGGCAACAAAAAAATTTATTTTGAATTAAGGTCGTCAAGTCCGTATATCAAAATAATTATAGACCTGGTGTAATAGCCCTTTATAAAAAAAACGCAATGTTAAGTACATCCATATATGTCTTAGGCAAATAGTATCAAGTAGATATAGAATCACGCAGCTCTATGTACTTAATGAATATCAAAATCAATGTATCTATGGCAGAAATAGTTCAGCGTTTCGATGAGCGCACTTGTATAAAACGGAAGCCTGTACACATTCGACATAGTCAAATTTTTTGAAAACATTTTTGTTCTAACTAAATTCGTTAAGTAATTACATGCTTCACTTTTTTCCTAATTTATTGGTGCAATAAATAAATAAAAACTAAAACCTCTAGTCTAAATACTATATACTTGTGATGTTTATTTAAAAGATGATCATTCTACTAGATAATACAAAAAGGTTTTCTAAATTCGAACAGTCAACTAATATTCTTATACTATTTGTAGTATTATCCTGATACCATAAAGAATATTGAAAATAAAATAATCAAACCTATCTAAATTCTAGGGAGGCAGCAGTTATTTTAAATTTTCCGCTTTTCGTATCATAATTTTCTTCAAGAATTCATTATTAGTTTCAGAATATAAATCAAATAAAATTTTTAAAATTAATTTATTTAGGTTTTGTTCATTGCATGGTAGTAAACAGCATTGTATTAATTAATATGTCGTGGATTTGACTTCAACTGCCGGATTGCGAATAGCTAATAATCAACCTTGATGGGTCAGCAAAATCCTTTTAAACCATGAATTATTTTTACTATATGTTAGTAACAATATTGAATCGTAAAATTTATGTATGTTTTAAGATTATATATCGTAGTGACAAAAATTGTAATAAAATTTATTTAACATAATTATGCATCTGTCAAAGACAATATCAATAACGTTATTTCCGCTGCGTGAACTCCCTCTAGGAGCTACTTTCGCAAATTAGAATTGTCTTGTGGTGTGGTGCAGAAAGGTAGAATAATTGCCAAGAATTCTTTGAATTCTACACACTCGTTTCGTTTAGTGAATAAATTTAATCCATAGTAAGTATATATTGCTATATTTTTATTGACGTGTGTTATATTTATCAATTATTAGATTCTTATTAGGTTACAGTTCACAGTGAGAGTAGGTTTAGCCGGGGAAGTATTGACGTCACACACGTGATTTTTTAGTAATTCTAACATATTTCACATAAATTACGATTTACTTGTTTGCTCATATAAAGCTTTGCTTGCTGAAATTATAATTTATCCGTATATAATTGAGTATTTTATTGATTTGTCATTCCTACGTTACATCGGCTAGGCGTGCGTTTCGATCTTTGGCACCTATTTCTCTGACTTTTGACTAAAGGTCAAGTTTACGGTCGCCGTATTACAGTATTTTCTCGAAAAGCATTTCATTGGTTACAAAGGCCTTCAAAATTTGCATGTTTAATAAGCTTCTAATGATTCGCATGTTATGTAATCTCATGGCTGAAAGTGGCTTGTAAATAGTATAGATAAACGAGAACTCCCACCGACCCTGACACAGCTGGCACACTTCATTCATAATCACTCTTGCTCCCTTGTATTAAATGTCATAGCTGCATCGCCTCAACAACTTCTTGCGATTTTTAATTTATGAATTTCATTCGCTATTATTGGGTGCTTCATGCACGTTGACCTCGAAAAGCATAAAATTTGAGAACACGTAAATATATTTAATTATTAAAATTACTGTAATTCATTATATGTGCAGTAATTATTTAACATTTATATGTAGTCATAATATTTGGTGCCCAGTACTCATACCGATAATTTTCAGGGAAAAATGGCCCCTCCATACTATGCTGATCTTGGAAAGAAGGCCAATGATGTCTTTGGCAAAGGATACCACTTTGGTGTGTTCAAACTTGACCTGAAGACAAAGAGCGAGTCTGGTGTGGAATTTAGCAGTGGCATCACCTCTAATCAAGAGAGTGGAAAGGTAAAAATGCAAATGAAATAATCACCAAAGTTCTTCAAAATTAATTTGCATATTTAAATTACCCTAGCTAGAGATTTTCTCTAATTTTCATATTTGTTTGTAGGTATTTGGTAGCCTTTCCTCCAAATATGTTGTGAAGGACTATGGCCTAACATTCACAGAGAAGTGGAACACTGATAATACATTGGCGGCAGACATCACTATTCAGGATAAAATCGCCGAAGGCCTTAAGGTCACTCTTGAGGGTACTTTTGCACCACAGACTGGGTATAATCTTATTTCAATATAAATAACTATTAAACCTACACCCTTTAACAATTGGATTGATTGTTTATTTTGTCTTTCATGTTTTTAGAAGTAAGACAGGCAAACTCAAGACCTCATTTGCCAATGAAACAGTAGCTGTAAACACCAATTTTGATCTGGATCTGGCTGGTCCTATTGTTGATGTCGCTGCTGTATTGAAATACCAGGGTTGGCTTGCCGGAGCCAACACACAATTTGACACACAGAAAGCCAAGTTCTCCAAGAACAACTTTGCCTTTGGATACCAGACCAATGAGTTTGCCGTACACACTAATGTGTAAGTATTCAACACTATGTTTATGCTATGTACAAACTTGCAACATAAATCATACAAATATCTCTGTAATTATAACATTGGTGTAACACTAAGGCTATCAAACAATATTTAAAGTCTACTTAAAACTTAAACCTTGACACATTTATGTATAAATTTGTAGCCAGAATTCTGTATATGTCTTACAATTCAATAACTAGAACACTTGTGTCATACAATGTGCAAACTAGGTCACAGAGACATACATTATGCAGGTAGTACCTATCACCTGTGCGTATTGATTTTATGACATTACATAACATTCATGGTGAACACTAGTAACTTAGCAAGGATGGCATCTTCCTTTTGTTGTAATTGAAACCGGTTCTATCTAGAGTGGCTTTGTACTGAACACCTCAGATTTCCAGTGATATCAGTACTCCTTACAACATGGACAATGTATCATTAGAACACATTGATGAAGCCAGTTGATATTTTCGTCCAGTTAAATAAGTACTACGAAATCATGATTTGATTTCATATGAAATTATCAATCTACGATTTACCATCAATATGTGATTGAGGATGCTGTCATATGTATTTTATTAGTGGAATGACAACTAAAAATGTTCAATTTGTTTTAAGTGCTCTAATAAATCTTCTCATTCATACATGATTTAGTCTTTAAGGTGTTTAAACTTAACAAAGAATAAACTTTTCTTTGAGTGAGTTGTTACTTAGGGGCATGTTGAATTGTACATGTAAAACTTGAGCTGTATATGAAATGGTATGAGTATTGATAATGTAACATAACATAAACATGAACATGGTGTTCCCTGAAGAGGCAGGCAGATGAGTGATGTAAGCTTCCCACATTTCACCAGTCACATTTACATCCTACTCGTCGCAGTCATAGAACAACGTTTGTTTTTATTTTTTTTTTTTTCAGAAATTTTTTTTTTTACATATTTTCAATTTTATTATAAAACAAACACGTTTTTCTAATTCTTTATTATACAACAGAGAAACAGAGTTGAACACCAATGGATTTGTTGGTTTATTTAACGTAAAAACAAATTTTCAAAGTGCTCAACTGAAAAGTTAGAAACTACCAGGTCCATCTTTATTCTATGATTGTGACGTACTGTTGTCTTGGGGTTAGTTTACTGCCACACACTGGCCTCATATCTAGTTGGTGCTACTACTACAAAATCTACATTTGAAAAAAAAAAACAAATTTGAGACCTGGTATTTGAACCCCAGATTGTTTAGACTAACAAGAACAATGTGTGAAGGCAGTAAAATATTAAGTACCTGTGTTCATTAAACAACTGATAGAAGCTGATTGTTATCATTAATGGATACCAGTTACTGAGTATCATATTCTCCGAACTCAAACAAGAGTTGGATAACTGCTTATTGGCAGGTATAAATTCAGCACTTATCATAAATAATAATAACAGATATAGATAAAAGAGTAACTAAGTGAATATTTTTTTAATTATCTGAACAGTGACAATGGCAAGGACTTTGGAGGCTCAATCTACCAGAAGGTGTCTGACAAGTTGGACTGTGGTGTCAGCACGAAGTGGACGGCCGGCTCGTCGGACACGATGTTCGGCGTCGGTGCCAAGTTCGCTCTGGACCAGGACGCCTCCCTGCACGCCAAGATCAACAACAAGTCGCTCATCGGACTCGGCTACCAACAGAAACTGCGCCCAGGTATCTTTTCGCGTCAACTTTTGCTATTAAAACATCATATAATACAAAATTTATTCTTGTGTCTTTTGTGTATGTTCAGTTTAAGTTTACACAATAATGTTGTCCTGCTGGAAAGTTCCATTTTTTTGTCTATAGTGTGGATAGTAATGCTCACCGAATGGTAAATACATATGTTATTTGAAACAGAGTCGGTTAAAACAACATTGGTTTATTTCATTGGTTCATTTTAAATTTGGCCTGCAGTAGTTTTAGTATTATCAGGATGAAAAATTTCTATTGCCTATTATCAGCAATCGTACGATCTTTTACTGTGTTCTGTTATTGTCACGCACCGTTGCTTTATCTTACGCGTTATCTGTGAAACTGAGAGTCAGATGATTTAGGAGTGTATTACATAACTGGATTTGACGTATTGCAGGCGTGACCCTGACGCTGTCGGCGGCGATCGACGGACAGAACTTCAACGCGGGCGGCCACAAGGTGGGCGTCGCCCTCGAGCTGGAGCCCTAGAGGCATTTATTGGAGCCACCGGCTTTTAGACTTGTAGATAATACGTATTGCCACACACTGTTATAAATAACAGATGGAAAGGTCAAATCAATATACACATATTCTTTCAATGTCCTGTATGTAATGTATAATGCGCGTTTAACGCTACGTCTAGCTGTTTTCAAGTCGCCCTCTAATCATTAGTATATCGTTATAAATGATTGTATATCGTCATTATTGCAGTCCAGGGGCGGACGCGCAGCTTTCCTATTAAAATAGATATCCTTTATATCACTTATGTATAAGCACGCGTCGTTTCAAGCATCCTCAATATGTTGCTGAATATTTTATCGAATTCAAATAACATTATTATAACTGTCAGTCCGACAATGTCTTGTAAATAAGCACTACATGTGTGCATCTGTATTGATTGATTGAGAATAAAAATGAATAGTCTGTTGGAATCAACAATTTGTTGTTTTAATAAATTACCTGTGTACTTTATTTCCTTTCCACTGGCTTTTCTTTGGCTCCTTTCGAGCATTACTGTTATTAGTTATTATTAATGAATATCGCAATTACTATACAAATAAAAAAATAT
Organism: Mysoria sejanus stolli; assembly: GCA_018245835.1. NCBI lineage: Eukaryota > Metazoa > Arthropoda > Insecta > Lepidoptera > Hesperiidae > Mysarbia > Mysarbia sejanus. Next base: position 376 of record DWEJ01003181.1, on the reverse strand, counting down.
GTAAAATCGCGCCTTTAATCCCCGAAACGGTAGGCAGAGTAATGTGGAACCCACCTACGTTTCACCAGTTACATGGTAAGCCTATTGTCATACACTGGGCACATATCCAGACTCCGAGCCACTACTAGAAAAACTTAATTAGAAAAATTTAGTAATGCCCAACCCGGGAATTGAACCCAGGACCTCGCGATCGCCAATCGCACTTGGAACCAACGAGACAGATCAGACCAGAGGCATTAAAAAAATCGTTCATTGTTTTTTGAAGGCAAGTAAGTACATATGGCGAATCTATTAGATTCACGCACCTAGCTGAAGGATAGGATCAGAAATGAAACTATCCGACAGAGAACTAAGGTCATCGATATAGCTCAAAGGA
>DWEJ01003180.1:0-10675 GCA_018245835.1 Mysoria sejanus stolli | reverse complement strand
ATTGAAAAAGATTTTCGTACAAAATCTTAGTTTCTATACCTTTTTGTGGAATTGTATGTAATTGAACGTATATGACGAAGATTCTTCAAAAGAATCTTCATAACTGTCTAAAAAAATGACAGGTCCCATCTAGTGTATAATCTGATCTCAACTGTGACTATCGCAAAATCTGTTTATCCCTCAAAGCAGTCCTCTACTCCTGAATCGTAATTCAGCAGTGTAGGAATGCTTTCTATAAGACCATAATTTATACATACTGTACACACATATGCTACGTATTATAGAATGGCGTATTACTTGAATAATCTAAGAGGGCTACGTTCTTGTTAATCGCATAGCACAGCATAGCATTGGTATGGTTTAGAATTCAATCACCCACTCCGGGAGTGTTTAACCACCCTCTCCGAGAAGTAATAACGTCTTTAAGATTACCCGAAGCTTTTTGTCGGTGTGGATTAAGCGTTATTTATAAAAAATAGCAATGAGTATATACAATACATAGGCTTATTTACAATAATACATAGGCTTATTTACTATAATACATAGGCTTATTTACTATAAAACATAGGTTTATTTCGCCACTGTTACTTTTATTCCTTTTTATAATTTCAATATTGAAAAACGGGTCCCTTCTCAAAATGAGCATAATTTTGCAGGTAAATAGCCTAGTGCAGGGCTTCTTGAACTCTTGTCATTCACGACCCCATTTATGATTGCGAGTTTCTTGACGACCCCATGCAAATATAAAAGAAAAATAAATGAATAATTTTTGATTATTTATTTATTAGGTAACAATATACATATACATATGAAAATTCAACCTTCAACAAATGCGCGTGTCTAGACGCTACAAGTCCACTGTATTCCACCAAATCTAGTGATGTTATAAAATGGTATACATATATAAATATTTGACATTAAAATCTCTCGACCCCAGAATTTTGTTACGCGACCCCATTTGGAGTCGCGACCCATAGTTTAGGAAGCCCTGGCCTAGTGGTATGTAATTCGAGCTCTCACCCCGCGCGGCCGGGTTCGAATCCTGGCGCGCACTTCGTTACTTTGTCCTACTGTATGGTCATGACAAAGGCAGAATAGTTCAATTTACTTCAGCGTACATAACGATATCTGTTTCATATTCATACATCGATACAATATTATTGTTTGCCCCCAAAATACAGGGTGACCCTTTAAGTTTTGTTTACTTTCATAATACTAACCCTTGGTCCCTTCTATATTGATATGTGAAGAGAAATCTTTGCGGCCCTTCTTAATATACTGCACGCACGAAAGCACACGAAATTTGCGATAAAATTATATAAATACAAAACGATACTATGTATGTGGAGTTAAAGGCCGTATAGAAAAGTACTAGAAAGCTAAGTATTTTATCCTCGTAAATATAAATATGTGCTGTGCTATGTGATGACTAGTGGTATTGCATAAAAGTAGCGATTTTTCCTATTCTAAACGAGCGCTGATAATTTTCGGACACCTCGATTACTATATGTATGTATTTTCCAACCCCTTTTTATTATTCCATTGTTGTACACGGGTCTTCGCTCAAAATAAAAGGGTATGTATGTATGTACATAGCCTAAGTATGTACGTAACTTGTAACAATTTAAATTTGAAACAATTTCGTACTAAAATACAATGTAATTTAATTGAACATTGAAATGTGGAGAAATGTTTTAGATCACTTACACAAAATGATATATAATTTAAAATGCACATTTTTAGAAAGAGGTGCCAGATAAAATTTGAACCCAGTACTTCCGGAATAGCAGGTTGAATACTCAGCCACCAAGCTACCTCTGCAAATACAAATAATTTATATAAATAGAAATATCATAGTAATATTAATGTCGCTTTTCACCCTCCATCGATTCATACGCAATAAATCAGTATGGAGTAATTTACTTTCTTAATGAAACAAACAAGAGAAATTATTGAAAGCGGAGAACGGTATTGTTCCGGAGTCTCATTAATTAATGTCGTACAACTGTTTCGCACCAACTCCAATGCATGGTTTAATGAAAGTAGTAAAGAAGTCCTGTACAACTTTACTTTGACAAAGTTCTAATTGTCATTGGAGGAATAATGGGATGTTTGTGCCTTACTGGTTATTTGTCAAATAAAATATACGAACCGCTGTCCATAACTGTACTGTTGATACAGCGTTTGGACAGTCTGATGGCTTAGCGTGTCCTTATCGATTCCTTTCAAGCTATTTCCCAAACGAATAAAATTGCTGTCAAATGTATTGTCATATAGTAATAATAATAATATCTTGGGTCATCTCCACACACGGCCACCTGATCCCAAAGTAAGCGTCAAGACAGCTTGTAGTATGGTAACCAGACGGCTGGTAAACTACAAATATACATATAAATACGTACTAAAAAGGATATTTTTACACCCAGACACAGAACAAAAACTTGTGCTCATCACACAAATATTTATTCTGGGTGGGAATCGAACCCACGACCCCCGACGCAACAGTCAGGTTCACCAACCTCTGCACCATCGGGCCCGTCAGTTACTGGGAACCGGAAACTGATTAGCCGGGAAATATATTCAGACGCCGAATTACTATTAGAAAATCAAAGTAAAAAAATCAAAGGACGCCCCAGTCAGGACCTGTTGATTGGCAGTCGCGCTTGCAACAAACACAACCAACGTAATAATTGTCCCAAAATATTATTAATATTGTATTATACGAGTCAGCGGAAGTGACGTTCAGGTACCTACAGCCTACATAACGATAAAGATTGATGATCATAAATAAGACACTTTTTTTCAATATTTATAACATCCTCACGAATTTTCACGCCCATAATTGTAACATAAAACTCAACACGTGGTACTTGACTCACTTATCTTGTCACTCCAATAGGGGTTCCAAGACTGAGTTATAATAGTGAATTAAATTCTCGTGAACACAATGAAAACTTACAAAGACTCTAATAAATCATCTGCTTTTATCATAGATATTTCTCTCAGTTGCATTATGCTATATAATTTAATACGCTTGGCAAGGCTAAGCCACATTCCCTGGCAGCCTACAGGTAATCTGTGCTAGAAGCTGTATTCTGCTATCCTCATTATCCACCTGTCTAAATCCACTGGTGGAGTCTATAGGCCTCTCCTGCGAATTAGCGAATAATGAAAAAGTGGAGGTCTAGAAAGTTCTAATACGGAATCAAATTATGTACCACCTTAATACTCATACGTTCTAGTTCTAGTAATATACAGAAGGTAAGGTCAGAGCAATTTAATCAGCAATATTAGCTTTTATTTTTTTGACAACCAAGTTAATCACAGCACATATATTCTTGGCATCGTTATAAACTAAAAGCGTAAAATCTAATTCATCATACACCATCCATCTTGACCAAATAGGCTGATGAGGGAGCCAGAAGTCTTAGAAACAGACGTATTTGTGTGAAGAGTTATAAATGTAGAAAAAGCACCATCGGTTTATACGGATGGAAATATGTAATCTATCTTTAATTCTAATCTATCATACACGACCTGTTAAATTAAATGGCATGGCTTTTGCCTTCAATTCGACGAAACTTATGTTTGAAATTTGCACAGAAGTTGATCACGCACGGGCCGTTTGCCGTGCTTTCGGTGCTCGTATTCCACTAAAATCACTTCGCGCATGTGGAAAAGAAATCGTATTGTAAGGGATAAAAAGGGTTTTATTCGGTCATAGCGCAGATTGAATCGCATAATTTGCGGGTAAGCGACCGCGGGAAGAAACAAGCCCGTTGAGGATTCGCTACCCTTGTACGAGCGATTTCAGCACTTACAAAGGGGAGAAGCCTTCAAAAGAAATTATAATTGTAACAACAAAAGAAAGCCGAAACGGAAACGAACGAACTCAAAATTTTCACTGTTTCGTACGTAATAAGAAACAGAGGAAACAAAATTACGAATCCGGGTTAAAATTGTCACGCTTTCGTGCGTAATTAAAATAAAAAATTCAATAAAAAATATTTTAAAATATACTATGGAAATCTTGACACTTAACATCATGTGTTATCATCAGCTAATGCTAAGTTCAATCGGTTATACATCACGTTGTTCATTTCATAACCTAGTAACAATATTTTAATTTATTTTAATTTCAAATTATCTTTAAGTTTAATGAATTGACCCTATTAATATTTTGAAAAATATAAAAAAAACGTCAACCCTGACTTTTTATATGGTAGAATAGTAAGGCTCCATTTTTAAAATTTACAAACGTCTGCTAATATGTTGCAAAGTAACCTAAGCAAAGGATTATTGATATTGTATTTTCCAAAATAATTACATCAATAAACCTTCTATATTACTTCGATACCTACTTCAATTCATATTCATAGTCTTAATTAAAACAATTTCCTGCGAACGTAAATAAACAACTCCAAAATCATGGACGGAATTCATTACGAAGATTACGGTTCAAGAGTAATAAAACATCAATACACTTCACAATAGGTATATGTACGAATATATACCCTACTACCAAATATAATACTACTGGTCGGGCAAACTCTTAACGGATTTTCCAACTTGAGAATCCATGAGTAGCTCAGTTTGATATCATGTCCAGGGTACGATTGAGTCTATTACTCACCCAAACCATATTCGCGTCTTAAAAATCAAACGCCTGGATAAGTTTGTGGCCCGGTTGACAAAACATATGTACATACGTCCAAGCTAACTACGGACCACATGCTCATCTCAGGGGGTTCGCGCCACTACATTGTCGGTCCCCTGACGGTCACTCGATACCATGGCAGGTGGAAAAGTTAAATGAGGCTTAATAGCCACAGTTCGGCGAATGACGACCACGGCACCAACACCGCCGTAAGGCGGATTACATCATCGGGTGGCCGTCGACCCCCCGAGGTTGCCCGGGTAAAGAGGCAATCCTCGATACCCGTAATTTCGTTGCTACGTGACGTCGTCCGACTCCGTGGTGACGAACGACTACAATCAGTCAGTTAGTCAGATAATTCATAACCTAAAGATTATGAATTATGGTGAATACTATTCACCAATTCACTCATCTGTTTCCCCTTCTGACAAACATAGGCGCGATGTTTTATATGTCATCTTCATCATCATCCTAATTATTTTTTCTTTTTTTTTTATATTCACGCCTGTAATCCCCGAAGAGGTAGGCAGAGGAATGCAGAACACTCCCACGTCTCACCACATACGTTTTTACGTCCCACTGTGGAATAGGTGGTGAATCGCCATCTATCGGGCACATATCCATATCCAAATTTTCTAATTTAAATTTTCTAGTGGCTCCAATGGTTTATGGAGTCTGGATATGTGCCCCGTGGCAATAGGCTCACAACCTATTCAATATCCAATAACAATTCTCACAGCCACAGATATGGAAATATATAGGTACTTGAAATCAAGTAACACATACCGTTTCTCCTTCATACGTCCGCAGTCTATGACGAACACACAGTCGTCTATGGTAACGGACGTTTCGGCGATGTTCGTCGACAGGACTATCTTGCGGGCTCCGGGTTTCGGTTTCCTGAACACCAACGATTGCTCTTCGCTCGTCAGAGTTGAGTGAAGCGGTACTATCACGTAGTTACCAGTCCTGGAAAAATATTTTGATGCATATTAAAAGATAGAACCGTAAAGGAGAATGGCCAATATTATGGAGACTTGAAACTAAAAATTTTTTTAACGACTATTGATGCAACTCTTAAATTTATGAAAAATATTATGCTAGTAATCTGTTTTGAATACAATTTCTTCTGTAAAACTTAAGGTATTTATGAAGTTGAAGATGAAGGTATTATAGGTTAAGTTGTTTTTGATAGCTAATCTATAATTAAGGTTAAGTTGTTTTTGATAGCTAATCTATATATAAATATTTCATTATTTTAACTTTTATCATATTGTCACAGATATTTATTATTAAAAAAAATCTTATATAGGTATTCATATAAGCAGCTAATGCCAAATTCGCAATTCTCCTGACGTATGACATGACGTATGACATATTCGTTTCGATATAACATGTGTTTTTATTAAAACTTTTTCAGTCGTATAGTAGATGGACAAATTATTGTAAACGTAACTTCACGCCCGTAATCCCCGAAGAGGTGGGCAGAGGAATGCACAACATTCCCACGTTTCACCCATTAGTTTACGTCCTACTACGGAATAAGTGGTGAGCCTATTGCCATGCATCGGGCACATATCCAGACTACGAACCACTACGAGAATTTTAATTTAGATTTTCTAGAAAATTTCTAAATAAGAAAAATAATTTTGTAGTGTTCGACCCGGGAATCGAACCCGGGACCTCCCGATCGGCAGCCGCACTTGCAATCAACACGACCAACGAGGTAGTCACATATTATTGTAATCTTATAAAATCATTCATAATAGCTTATAAACCCTGGCCAGCCGTCAGTACTTACCTTTGCCACTTCGCCACTATGATACTATTGTACTATTTTTTGAACTCTTTTTATCAAATGTAAATATTATATAATACAAGTTTGGTGCAAACACTGATCTGACAGACTTTGACTAGGCGACCTTAATAATAATAATAATCATATTGCTTTTTTACAGCAACTTTTTACGCCAAAACTTTAATAAATAACACCCAAACTTATTTTACAAATAAAATTGTTACTTCTTACATATGTCAGTATCTTTTTTATAAAAAACACCTCTACTTACTTGGGACTGAACATGTGGCTTTCCATAAGTTGATCGTGCAGGGACATAATCTCCGCAATGCCGGGTAAAAATATAAGTATGGCGCCTTCTCTCGGCCATTTGTGGTCACCATCCACAATATAGCCCAGCACGTGTTCTATCAACTCAAGATTTATCTGAAATATTCCACACATAAGGTTAACTAAATAGCTATTTTAAAACGAATTTTCACTGACAATATCAGCACACAAACTAACGGTTTATCAATTTTATTCTGATTATTTTTAAGGGAACATTATTGCAGATTTCTAATATGCTTTGCCAAGATTTGGCTTTGAAAATAACACTAAACGTACTTTGCTGCTAACCAGCAATATTTCGATTATTGTGTAGATACTAAATGTGTCTATAATTGCTCTGACTTAAATCCACAGCCCTATATACCAAAGATTTTAAGGATTTGGGGTCTGGATGTGGTCTTATTTGGATTTATCCACTAATTTCGAATAGCTTCTGTTGTTAGGATTAGATTTTTAAAAAATTGTAAGTAAAATACACATTACACAATGATTTGGCTTTATTTTTAGGTTATAATTTTGTACTATCTCCATCTTGACTCGATATCGACTTTATTTGAAATTTTTATCTCTTATTCGGCTATGAATAGAATCTTATTTCGTATATCCTTCATATTCCGTTTTAGTTAAGTAGCTCCATAACATTCTTGCTATATACCTTTATTTTCATCTATATATGTATAAAGCACAAATGTCCATTAATTATCTTAATAGAATGGTTTGTCGCATGGTGTTATAGAATATTTTCGCATTCATAACTTACCTTTTCATCGTCCATAAGATACAAATTTTTACATGTAGTTTTACCACAGTGTGGATATCTAGCTACCATCTGGAAAATGTTGAGATTTTCGTCTCGTATGGAATCTTTGGGAGGCTCCAGCGCTTCGCCTTTCACATCACAAGTTTCTAAATCCGCTTCCAAATCGTATTTTTTATTAGCTGAAAATTTGATAAAACAGATGCTAGACACCGTTCTCAATTCCAAGCTATCAGAAAACCGAAGTTAAATCTGCGACGTTGTTTCAATATGACTTGGTAAATTACGGTTGATGACCAACGTCAATGAAATGTTAGCAAAACATTGATTACTTCTGACAAGTTTTATCAAAGCTTAAGTAATACAACCATAATTTTATTGTTAAATGTTTCGTGAGTGTTACACATGTTTAAGTATTAAGCCAGCTAGCGTCACGTATGTTGTTTCGGGATGGCCCGACTAGATTCGGACCTATACGAGGTCCTTCCTCATGAGCCATAGTTGAATGATACAAACATATATGAGTCTAGCCTGATTAATACTTAATCACAACCATGATTTCTTTTTATTTTATACCATAATTATTTTACAAGGATGTTATTGATATCTCCTTCTTTTTCTAAACTGCTTCGTTAATCTAGTGGTTACAAGCGCAAAAGCTGATCAAGAAATCCTGAGTTCGATCCCCAGGCTGGTCAAAGTAATATTAGGCTTCTATAACTTGAAATACTCTGAGTCTGAATTCTTCTAATCATGACCCTCTGCTCATCCCTTCAGGAAAATAAAGACATTGTTGAATCTTTTTTAACTATTACTGTCAACACTTAGTAGATGTCAGAATTTTTACAAATTTTAATCTCAATATCACTTGACTGCCATAATTTTTTTTTTTGAAAACAGACAGAGACCGTTCTTAGAAAGTAAGGAATTGAGGATACCATCTAAGAATAAGAATATTCTCTTTCACAGCTTACTTTTGAAAGAGGTGTCATATCAATACAAACATGTTAAATACTAAATTCACGACTCAATTATACAGCAAAGAGGTAATGGACAAGCAAAATGTTCCTCTTTATAAATTTACAAACGAAAGCTACATACATTTTTTTACTTTTCTCGTATATTGTCCATTTTCCTCCAGAATATATTTCGTCGTCTCCATTATTTGTTCTAAAAACATCTGCTCCACTGGGAATGTCCTTCCTGAAATACACAAAGATACAATGTTGAGACAACATTTCGTTATTAATTGCCAAATTTAAAATATCATAAGTTTATATTTTAACAAATAAATACTCACACTTATTATTTTTATTTTTAAAACATATCGCACCCGCGTTTTCGTACTACAACAGTAACTTTTATCGCACTTAGTAAAGGAGAGCTTTAGGACAATTATTACATATTTAACTAATTTTTGTAATTTTTGCAAAAGTGCCAGTGTCGCACCGGGGGTGTGATATATATAAATGACAATAAATGGCAACTATCTGATTTTAAATAGTAACTGCATTATAAAAACTAGCATTTAATTTAATATGAAATTGAAATTCTACTAAAGAAAACACCAGTGATACCAGTCACAAATATGTGCCTATAATGTCTAAGGTAGCCCACTGCAATATGTTTCTATTGTGAAATTTAGAAAATAATAAATCCCCCTAACACTTCACTTACCAGGTATTTCTAAAACTGGCGCCCCGTCAAAGTATTTGGAGAACAGATCAGAGTTCAGAGTGGCACTCATTAATATCACAGTAAGATCTTTTCTCACTTTTATAAGGTCCCTCAGAATTAGTAACAGAAAATCACTCTCCTCTGACCTTTCGTGAACTTCGTCTACCAGTACATGTGTTACTGATTTCAGTTGTGGGTCGTATTCTAGTCTTCGTAGGAGTATGCCCGTTGTACAGAACGTCAGGCGAGTTTTTGATGATATTTTACTTTCTAATCGTATCTGAAAATAGGCACAATTCAATAATATGAGCTGTATACATTTGCTACAATCATAACCTTTGCATTGAAACACATTTGTTTTAACAATCATATCTCTGTAATACATAATGGGTGTGACTGTGTACTTATAGTAGGTACATTTTATTATGTTATGCAACTCTGTGTGTAATTGTTTGTATTCACTGTCTTACACATATTGTAAGAATTTATCAGATGACAAGTTCTACTTAGAACTGTTAATAATGAATAACACTATAACACAATACCAAGAAGTTTGATAGGTAATATAAAAAGAATCTATATACAGTATAATTTTTGTACATAGTTTTGTAATAAACTTACAGAACAAGATAAAATGGAGATAAAATTTGTACCTGGTATCCTACAACCTGGCCTGTTTTCTCGACTCTTTCATCTGCCACTCGATCAGCCACTCCAATAGCAGATATCCTCCTTGGTTGAGTACATATAATTTCCACATGTTGTTTGCCACCTTTGTTAAAGTTGTCCAACCAGTTGTCCAGAATGAACTGTGGCACTTGGGTGCTCTTACCACAGCCAGTTTCACCACTTATGACAACCACCTGAAAAGGCAGACAATGTGTGTATTAAAGTATTAAAATATTTTTATTTGCCACTATAATTTCTAGACTTGCTTATAATATTTAAGTTCTAGTTCAGATCCCAATTTAAAATCTAGTTTTGCTTATAATATTTGTGGATAGATTGATAATTATAGTAGTTATCCTCCAAGAAATTGAATAATTTCAATTCTTTTATTGTTCTTAAGTTGGAATAAGCTTACTGCAATGCTATATATGGCCCATACTTCTATACGGATGTGAAGTCTGGACCATCAAAGAGCATCTCCGGAAACATATAGAAGCCTTTGAAATGTGGGCCTATAGGCGCACATTTCAAAGGCGCTGGCTATTAGTTGGACACACCGGGTGACTAACGCTGAAGTGCTAGACAGAGTCGGGAAAAAGCGCCAGCTCATGCAGACCGTCAAAGTGTGTAAAGTAGCATACCTGGGCCATGTACTCAGGCACGAGAGATACACACTTCTGCAGCTTATAATGATGGGCAAAGTGGCAAAGGTTCAACCTCGCAAAGGACCGGAAGAAATATGCTGAACTGACTGCCAACCTTCACTAGTTGGAGAGGCACGAGAAGA
>DWEJ01003179.1:0-10676 GCA_018245835.1 Mysoria sejanus stolli | reverse complement strand
AATTTTCGTAAACCGAAGATATATCGAATAGAATTGTTTTGAAGGCGTTCCAGTTTATTAAGAAGTTCTTCTGAGAGGTCCGGGTAACACACATCTGCGTAGTCAATTATAGGCATCACTAATGTTTGGATAAGCATAAGCTTTGTCTTCATAGGGAGGAAGTGTTTAAGACGGCTGAGGGAATGCAAAACAGCGACAACTTTACGGCTGATGTCTGTGACATAAGGCCTCCAACTTAAGGTACTGTCTATAATGAGGCCCAAGTTCTTTACCGACTTACTCAAAGAAATTTGAGTACCATTATATATCACAGAGGGCAGGGTCTCAAAATTAACGTTAGCCAGCAGTCTTGAGCTGCCTATCATTATTCCTTGGCATTTGCTCGGGTTAACGTACACTCCATATCGATATGACCAAGATCTGAGGGCTTCTAAATTAGCATTTATCCTGTCGAATGCGCTATGGAGCTCATTTACACTGGCCTGCGTGTACAATTGCAGGTCATCCGCATACAAATGATACGAACAGTTCAGAACAGAAGTGAGGGAGTTTATAAATATTGAAAATAATATAGGAGAAAGAATACCGCCTTGCGGCACGCCTGATCTCAGTGTTACCCAGTCAGAGGCCATTTGCCCAAGACGGACTGATTGTTGACGGCCGCGAAGATAAGACGAAAACCAGACCAAGGAATAGGATGAGAAGTTCAACCGGGAAAGGATGGAAATTAGAATATCGTGGTCGACTGCGTTAAAGGCATTTGAAAAGTCAACAAGTACTACCAAGGTGATCTGTTTATTATCCATGCCGTGCCTGACATCATCAGTCACTTTAATAAGCGCTGTGGTAGTACTGTGACCTGGACGAAACCCCGACTGATATAAGCTAAGGAGGTTATATTTGTACAAGAAAGAGGAAATTTGTTTATGCACGCAGGCTTCCAAAACCTTAGATAGGAACGGAAGTATCGAAATAGGGCGAAAATGGTTAGGTAAACTAGGATTTTGTATTTTTGGGAGAGGACGGACAAAAGCTTTTTTCCAGACTGAAGGATACTCGCAATAAGTAAGTGAAAAGTTTATTAAATGAGTGATCGCAGGGAGCAGATGGTCCAGGATAATGGTAATCATGTCCCTGCTTATATCATCACATCCTACAGCCTTGGTTCTGATTGCCTGTATCGTCTTCCTGATCTCCTCTTGTTTAACATTTGAGAATTGAAAACTAGGAGTTTGAGGTGATTGCATGGATGCAATAGAAGCTATGGTTTCACTGCGGATTTTAGGGTCCAAGGAAGAAGCGGAGGAAAAGTGACGATTAATGTCGTCTAAAGTTAGTGAAGTACCAAAATCCGGCGTAGGAGACATCCTAACGCCAAGCGTTTTTAGGAACTTCCACACATCGGCGGGTGAAGAGTCTCTGATGTTATTATGGATATATCGGCGTTTAGCTGTTCGTATCATTTGATTACATTTATTTCTAACCATTTTATAAGACGACCAGTTATTGTCTGTACGTTCCCTCTTAAATTTTAAGAACACTTTATCCCGTCTGGTCATCGCCGTACGCACAGCCTCAGTCATCCAAGGAGCAGGGGGACGCCTCACCCTAACTCTGTGAACAGGAGCGTGGGCGTCGTACAGATTAATAACGATGTTATTGAACAAGTTTAATTTGTCATCAATTGTAGACGCCCCCATCACGAGTCCCAGTGATGAGGCTGAAGCATCACCCCTTAACCTATCGTTATTAATACTAGAAAAATTGCGTAAGTGTAGAAAGGTTGCTCGATACTTTGGAGGTTTTAATTTATATGAGACGTAAATGAGGTCATGCCGCGAAAAACCAGAAGCAGGGAACTGACCGAATGTGTCCACGCGGTCAGTAGCGGCAGTAGCGATGAGGTCAATCCAGGAGTCTTCAGTGTCCACGTTATGATGAGTTGCTGCAAGCGGAAGAATAGAGAGGTTGACAGATTCAAAGATTGATAGAAGCTTACGAGCTCTTGGAGAATTATTTAAAAGATCTGTGTTAAAATCACCCATGACTACACAATGTGTATACTCGAACCCAATATTATCGAGAGCTGTTTCTAATGTTGTGAAGTAATCAATTGAAGGAGGACAATACACTACACCTAGAACAGCCCTGGCTCCCTTAATATCTAATTCTACGAAAAGGTACTCGGGAGAGGCAGAGTAAGGAGATGGAGACATTAATAAAATTTTATGAGGAATTGAGGCGCGTAAATATATGGCAACTCCACCGCCCCCTTTTCCAATGCGATCATTGCGTATTAGTATAAAACCTGTGAGAGCAAAAAGTGAAGAGTTCAGAGATGGTTTTAACCAACTCTCCGAAACTAATACTGCATGGATGTTCTCGTTATTAAAAGCCGTTTCAAATTCAGCATAATGAGCAGGTATACTTTGTGCGTTGATGTGACACACATTAAGAAGTTTTGAGCGCATTTTAAATGCTTCATCCAGCTGCTTATTTAACGATACACTACTACAGTCCAAAGATTCATCACATGAAATAAAAGAGTCATCAGAGTTAGCCGAAAAAACAGATTTATCACTGTTGTGTGACATGGAATATATAAATATATATAAAATAATAAGTATATAATAAAATTAATAATAAATAAATGTTTACTGAGGCTAGGCTGAATAAAACTATATGTATTACTTACATAATACACTACACCATCCCGTCTGTTGACTGTTCACAAGAAATAAATCAATGAAACAAAGCAAAATAAACTACAATATAAAAAAAAAACAACAAGACAAACAAAGGAATAACATTAAAGTCATTGAAAAAGAAAAAAATAACAATAAAATTACCTGTGCATGTAATTGTGGCATGATTAAAATTGTTGCACAGAGGCACAAAGTTATATTTTATATATGGTGAAATCCTATGACACTCTTAAATAGTTTAGACGTACAAGTCATACTGAGTTGTCCGATTGTTAATGTCAACAAAACCAAGTTGAATTAGAATCTATCATGTCACCGAATGTAAATAAACAAACAAATAGTGTACATACATATAAAACAAAGTTGACAAAAAAAAGGAATAACTGACAATTATGTGCTACTTTTTGGGTACGGCGCGGCGTGTCCTCTTAGAATCGTCGCTATGAGTTGCGGTGCCAGTTTGCTTACGCCGGCCGTCCTGTTGGTGACCGCCGGCCGAGGAGGTTTGCTGCGGAGTTATTCGGTCTGAACTTCCACTCTCCGGAGTTAATGGAAACCTCGCGACCAAAGTATCGAGTTGTTCTTCATTAGTGACCTTCTCCCGGCTGCCATTTGGAACTTTAATGTAAATAGTGCCGTCAAAAGTCCATACATTACGCATTCCGAAATGAATTCGTGCGTTTTTATGAATTATCTGCCGTGTTCTAGTGAGGAATTCCCAAACAGTGCATGTAGTACCCTTAAGTTTTGCCTTCGTTTTCCAAACCATTGATTTAATGTGGTGCTCGGTGAAATGAACAAGAACAGGTCTGGAATGATTATCAGTTTTAGTACCTATTCGGTGACAACGCTTGATGGATGACCCGGTCACTTCTGTAAGACCCATATTTTTGTTTATAAGGCCCAATACTGCCTGTATACTGTCGGTTTTATCATCCTCTGGAATGCCATTGAAAAGAAGAACCTTTTGACGCTGCCTCATGTCCATAGCATCCGCAGTTTTTACACAAGACAGTATTTGTTGACTGAGGAGACTTAGCATCTGGCTTACAAGTTCCTTAAACGAGAAGAAATCTTTACTCAGCTGCATTATAGAAGGATTGTTGATCACCGTTGCAGCCTTCAACCGGTCTTCAAATTCAGCCATCTTTTTGCTCCAGCCCAGTTCAAGGATTTTCTCTATGGATGCCTTCAATATCAGCCACGTTAGTCATTATGCTGATATTATATGTAAAATGTAAACTTGTGAAGTGACAGATTGTATGCAGTACAGGTTATGTTGAAGGATGGTGCAGGTAACACTTATATACTAATTACATACACATAACTTCAATTTCACACTAAATTATATTCCAAATATTATCAATTCTAACTATGATCAGTGCACAAACTTCTGTAGATTAATTTTGATAGTTATCACATTCAAGAGACAATCAATTAGCTGTTTATAGTTTAGCACCTACCCACGAAAAAAAAAAATTTATTGCCTTCAAAAGTAATTGCACGTAATTCATAGTTTACGAAATTAAAATTTTTATGTAATGAATTTATATTCCAAATATACTTTCATATGTTTTACTATGCTCATAAGACTAATGTTCATTAAAAAATGTTTTGCCCTGGCTTTATCAGACGCTCAGCACTTCAGACTCCTTGGCATTGAAAACCGTATTTTGGCACTTATGTATCTCATGACGGCATCGTTCGGCCAGATGTTGATTATATTCGAATCCAGGCTGAATATTCCACTGCTATATTTGCCAATAACACTGGTGAAATTCCACGAATCCTTATATCGGAAGGAGCGACGCGTGGGTGGAATCTCAGCGATCTGGCTCCACGTGGGTGGCCTATAGGAAGGACGCTTCGATGATATGACAACGAAATGACGGCGCGCCGAAAGTCACACGTCACAACTTTGACATTGGTAGTCACATAAGTGCTATCAAGAATGCAATGTACATGAAATAAAAAGAATATATTTATTGATCAATAAATCTCTAAAGTTTATTCTGCTGTTTTATTTCGGTTCCATAACACTTAGGACATTCTTATATCCGTGAATATATTCCTTGTATCCTATCATATAAATATATTTTACATAATATACAGTCAAAAATATTTTTACTGTTATCGTATTTCTGTCTAATTCCCACTTAGCGCAATGGAATGAAACAGGAAGACCATTTCGGAAATTTTATGTTCAATATAATAAGTTATCGAAATGCTAAGTCAAATGTCAAATGTTAAGTATATACTAATAGAGTTGAACGTTACATAGGGCTTTATTCACATGGAACGACAATTAATCGTGTTCTAAATACTCGCAATTCTAAGAAATATAATAATAATCAAACTTTGTACCGTTCTGCTTCTGAATACGGGTGTTCGCTAAAAATGAAATAAGAAATGCGAGTTGGCACACTTCACTCGTCTTGGAGAACATTGTGGAGAAGTAACAAATTTTTTTTCCACCGTTAAAACAGATGATGTAATAATAATAATAATGTTTTGGGAGATCTTCGCTCACAGCCATTTAATTCCATAGTCATCAAGTGGCTGATAAACTGTACATATAAATTAAAACTTTTATAAAGTTTTGCAGAACACATACTTGCTCACCGGAAAAATATTTATTCTGGGTGTATTATTCCAACCACGATATCCACCCAAGTTTATCAAATGACCAAAGGGCTGGTTAATACATATTTCAGACGCACATAAATGTGTAAAGAAAGAATTACGCGCCAGGGTTTCAAATCAGGACACTCGGAGTGCGCGCCACAACTCTCAACTTAACTAACAAACACACTAACGGAACATACAAACATAACGTGTAAGTATAAAAAACTAAAGGAAAATACAATTTTTACTTGTATGTAAAATTTAAATAGAAATTCATGTTAAGAAATGTCCAGCGCCACACAGTGTGATGTCTCGATAGCTCACAGCTGATTAACGATTCAGCGACAATAAATCGCGACATGACAGCGACATTGCGACTATGTGTACGCGACTATTAGCCGCAACCCCGGCGGGCGGGCCACTGTGAACTGCGCGACAACAGCTAGATTTCTATCAACGCCTACGCGCCTTTGTACCGTTTAGTGAATATGTTTATTCGAATATAATAAATTTACCTATTTAATCGAAAACTAACGAATATTGATAGATTTTAACGTGGGAACTTATTTTTGTAATAAATATTTTAGAATTTTATTTCTTTAGATGATTATTTTTGTAATAAATATTTTAGAATTTTATTTCTTTAGATGATTATTTTTCATATGCAAAAGAGGGCCAAACGACCATGCAGCGTTCACGGTTAACCTCTACCATACACATAAATAAAATTAGAGTATTTGTATGTAACATTAAAATAACCGCTTTTAACTAAATGCATATCTCTGTAGACTTGCTACATATACCAAAATAACAATTTTTATAATTTTTTCCTGTCTAACTGTTTGTTCTGGCTAATCTCTGTAAGATAGCTTGATATAATGAGGAGTAATTTAGGCTACTTTCGTTTAAGATTTTTTGAATTCCACGCGGACGTGTCGCGGGCTCAGCTAGTTCACAAATATCAACTCAAACAAAATCGTAGGAATAGAAATATTATTACCTAATAGTTTAGTTATAGAGGTGCATGAAAGGAGCCTCCGCGAGCGGCGAATATTTCTAATCAAATATGAACATACACTGCCCCGCGCACCCTGCACATTGCGACTAATCCTTTCACCACGACGGCTAATCATTCATGATCAGCCATCGATTCGACGAAGAAGACAAAGTTCAGTTATTATTAACTATCAGAATCAGGACTACAGAAATGGAAGTCTTTGTAATATTAAAGTTATTATATATCAGTATGACAAATATTGTAGTGCAGAGAAGCTGATGAAAACAATAACTTTTATAAATTTACGTAAGATCGGGATTATAGTCGAGGGAATGTACACTCCCACGTGTCACCAGTTACGGTTACGTCCTACTATGGAATATGTGATGAGCCTATTACCATACACCAGGCACATATCCAGAGTCAAAGCCACAAGAAAATCTAAGTTAGAAGAATCCAACGATGCCCGATCCGGAATTTGCATCCAGGGCCTTTTGTTCAACAGTCACGCTGCAACCAACACGACCAACGAGGCAGACAACTTTTATAAATTTTAAATTTATATACTGAGGCATGACTACTTTACGATGCAATAAAAGTTCTAAGGAATCTAGAACGTAAGTGACTTTTGTGAAGTGAATCTAGAATGTAAGTGAATTTGTCTTTCAGTACATTACCTCCATTCTTAATTGGAGTTACTTCAACACCTTTACCACTGAAACCCAATATTAAAAACAATGTGTTTTAAATAATATATAGGTAGTTAACAATAAGTTGACAGTATCGTTGATCTATTGGTTAAGAATCTAGATTCAATTCCCGTTATTTTTATAATTTGAAATTATCATTAAACGTACAGAATTTGGATTCGTGACCATTCATGGCAATACAGTCACCAACTCTAGTATTTCAATTAACGAGCAATTAGTTAAACGCAGAAATACTACATTCGTACATGTACATGTACATTACAGTACATGTAGTAGTAGTAATACATGTTCTAGTAGTGTGACAATGGGGTGGAAAGCTAATCGTCCGTGTACACGTCAGTTCAGGGCGGAGTGAGGCGGCGTGGAGCGGCGTGTCCAAATCAGCTGATACGCAGATAAACAGCTACGTATGTACGTGGGTTTTAATGAACATTTTATGCGACTTATCATTAGTGAGCAGACACACCTCAATGTTTAATATTTTGGCTGCCTTTGTGAGCACTTAACATAATTTTATGTACGGCTGTTAAAATAGATTGTTAACTCTATGGCACGCGTTGGCAGAACTGTACGGCAAATAGTATAGAGTTACTTTGACTGAAAAAATGATGACTCTCACAACATTAGATGGTAGATAGAGACATGGATCTATTCACCTTCTGAAATCTTAATTTTTTTTTTTGTAAAATAAGTAATTTTTTCAGGTAAAATATATTTACAGCGTGGAAAAGGGGGTTGTTAATGAATAAAATGGTCTCAAAATTAAATGAATTATTTAAGAACTTTTACTAACATTTCTATTTATCCTATTAAATTTTGGAAACCTTTTCATTATATTAAGGAACTATAAACTTTAATAATAATTAAACTTTATATTTTTATATTACATAAAATGAAACACCATCCAATATTCTAAATGCTAAAAATACATGCAAAAGAAATGCAAAACAATACTCTTATTACTTCACACAACAATTCACCCGCGTGACTTTTCGTATGTAATAACTTAACTTACCATGCATAAAATATTTAATAAGGTACACTCAGACCATCCCCAAACGGCTGAAACATTAATTTGTTCCATGACAGCGGCGACGTCACTCCTCAGAGCCTGTAGCGTTATCATTTTTATCAACTATCGTCACGCGATGCGTTGGAATGTGTGACAGAATTTTACGCACTGTCACGCTGTTTGAATAAGTTATCTTTAAACGTTGTAATAACTCGAGTATCCTATAATTCGTGAATTCTAATTCTATACTTAACATACGACCTCGAGAAAGCACTTGCATTGCCATAGAATTTAAATACTCGAATGGTAACGCATTATAACGTCATTATGATTTGACGTAGAACTTACTCCGCTTATAGCTAATTAAAAAATAAAATGAAACGTAATACAGATTATTCTCACTCGCACTTCTCGTAAACTAGATAAAAGATCTTGATATATCAAAAAAGATATCTTGTGCTAAATATATATAAGTGATCATAACGTTTGTGGTGTTTTGGATCTTTCCTGAAGGGATAAAAAAATTCTAACGTTACGAACATTTTGAAACATGAAAAGAGTAGCGCGAAAAGGCCCTAAGCGCCGTACTTATGACTGTTTTTTGGATGACACAATAGATGACACAAAATAACTTTATATTAATCCTTTTTGTTGTTATGTGATGATACGTACATAAGATACGAATATATATTTTGCACTACATATAGAGATAGTTCCTTCAGCTGTGAATTTAGCAGCACCGGATAATATAAATAGAGTCTGATACATACTGGTTTATTATTGTTGTATTTTTTTTACAATGAATTAATAATAAATCAAGTCAAATCTGTCAAATCCCTTTGTAACTTTCAAATTTCGAATATTTCGAGTGTCCATAGTTAACCATGAACGAAAATATCTATATGTCGATATTTTTCACTAAGTTTACACATATAAATATTAATAATAAATAAATATCGACATATTTCGACTTTCCCAATAAAAAGTAGTTCGTAATGTGACAAAAGGAAATGTCAAAATCAATGTCAAGTCGAATATGTCACATCATAATTGTCAACTGGGCTGACTCGAGGACGGTGGTGATCAAACTGGTTGACAAGTGATACACCGCAGATACACCCGTGTTATTAAAAGAACTGCCTTAAACATTGATAAAAATAATTGAAAGAGAAAAATCTTTTTTTTTTTCTAAAGAAGGCACGAAATCAATTTTAGGTCTATATCAAGCTAGGAAATACAAATAGGAAATTAATCACCCGTATCGTACTTTTCAGATTACAAATATATTTACGCTTCATTGATTCAGTGGAAATGCTAAATTTAATTATACCTGTCAGTTTCATTAAAAGTTTTGAATTGAACGCAAATTAATTTAATTACTCCTAGGTTAAGGCATTTCTTAGAACCGCCAGTGGCGGTAGAAATAGTCCATATATATACCTGTTATATTAAATACTCCCGAAGACGGACGGAACCCCGCTTGTATAGCAAAAGACGTATTCACCATTATCCTGAATAGCTCTGCCATTTCTCCAATTCTCTTCGAATGTACGCTGAAACGTAAACAACTTCTCGATATTTATGTTCGCAGATTTATTATCTTGATTAAAGACAATTGATTTGTATGTCGTCATGTGATATCGCGTGACGCGGAACCCGAAGTATGTGTCTCCATTTATATGCGACCCATTTGCGGCGCATTCCCTTCGTCGATGACACACTGGATATGGGTTGCCGGTATGAGTAGGCACGAAAATACGCTGAGAAACAAAACAATGTTAATATCGATATCGAAACTTGTGACATTAACACCTCTTGGAATGGTATACACAAAATGGTTTATACTTTTTTAAAAATCAATAAACTATTGAGCAAAATTGTTTGATAGGAACACAACGTTAATTAAGAGACTTGCGATAAACTTCATATATCATCCTTTTAAATAATCTTTTTATATTTTTTTTTATTTATGGGTATTGATTTATCAAGATTTATTTTAGAACATCAATAAATATTTTCAAATTTTAATATTTAATAATGCTTACATTATTTACAAGGCTAATTAAAAGATCTGACTCCCTCTGTGATCACGTGGTTGAGCTGATCAGAGACAGCTGATTTAATAATAAATTAAACTAATAACTGAACAATTAGCAAACTAATAAACTCAATTAATAACCTACTGACATATTTCACTGACAATTTTTTACTCACATATTATAGGAAGTTAGTACATTTGTATGCGTGGATACAATGTGTGCTGATACAAATCTATCAGCACGCGTTGCGCCCGTCAGTAAAACCACACGCTTGTCAGCGCGCCCACGGTATAGTGATTGTAAAATATTGTGAAATTTTCGAACAACGTACCACTCCTATCATAGCTTTTGCAGGATATCGATACGCCTATTTTGTAAAGTAGCCTTAGGTATAAATGTAGAGTTCTTCAGAACGGTATTGTATTATTTTAAAATGTTGATTAATTGTAAACAGTTAATTGATTAGTCAAAATTAAAACAGAGGTAATGCTTGTTTGTAAAGTTCGATTTCAAAATGCATCGAAGTATTTCTCACGAAAGGATCCGTAACATAAAACATGACATTAAAGTAACATCACGCCTGTAATC